>JAYXIM010050858.1:0-177616 GCA_037575425.1 Anastrepha fraterculus
TGTACTGTGCCACCTAACGTCTATTTGTATTTTTATATGCAGGAAACCATTGAGGAATACTTCCGTGTTTAGCTAAACGACTCTGAAGTATTATACTTATATTTATATACTTATATTAAATGGCCAACGTTGGAGAACGCTAACCGGGCGTATGTACTCAGCCTTACACTATAGAGAATTCCTTACAGCAGAGTTCAATTATTAATTTATTTAAGAGCTGTGACAGGCAATATTACTATCATCACAAACATTCTAATTTGTTTCTTTATTCATTTGTGTATATTGAATGAATTAATGTATGGATTAAATCAATGGTAAAACATGACTTTTATAAATTAAATAAAAAAGAATTATTCCTACTACTACTTTGGTGTTTAAAATAAACGGGTACTGGTGTGACATTTACAGTGGCGAGGTGGACATTGCTGACGGCAGGTACTAATGGCTTTTTAATATCCAGGAGTAAGGTATTGTATAAGTACTTATTGCCTGCATGTTGTCTTATACTGCGTGCCAAGCTCGTGCTTTATGATCCATAGTATGCTCATTTACTCTATATAAACTTCACTTTTACTTCTATCCCAGTGCTGCAAATCGTGGTATAAACAACCTGAAAGGCTCAGGCTACTACATGGTCCGGCGCTCGAAGTGTAACCAACTACAGACCGCTCGCACAGCTGATGCACAGCCAGTTTTCGAATAATTTCTGGAGCTCTATTTTCGGTATAGCCGCCAGAGCCGTCTTCGATTTTCCCATTACTGCCTTTTGAGCTGTTGAAGCGCGTTTTTCGTAGCGGTTTTTGACTCGATCAGAACAGAACAAAGAAAAAAATCGCAGGGATCCATATCAGGTGAATTCGACGGCTGCTGGATGGTATTCGTGTCCTTCTCGGTCAAAAAATCACAGTTTGTCAAATTCATTAATGATGGCACTGTGCGGCGCTGCGTTTTTATGGTGCAAAATCTGGGAGTGGTTTTTCTACAAACCTTTTTTTGCTTGTCTGACCTTTGGAAAAAAATCGTGCTGTACAATACCGTTGTAATCCATAAAAACTGTGAGCAACGCATTTTTTTTTAATTTTTGGACTAAAAACGATGTGGTTGGTTTTTTGGTCTTTATACATTCGGATCCCTCTGCTCACTCCGCTGATATCTGGATTGCGTGTCTTGCCCATAAACTCAGTTCTTTTTCTTTGACTCCTCAAACAAAGTGTTCACACGATAAGCCTTCAAAATGGAGTACGAAAGATACTCCTCAGACCCATTTGCCGTATTTCGTTGGTTGTAATTTGCTGTACAGTGTAATAAATTGCTGCTCCAGAGTACTTTATGTTAACAGGTGAAATGTATTCATGCTTTGGATTACTGCTTCGTATTCGGACTTCAAGCACAAAATGTGAATCGAATTCATGATTTTCGCTTTACCCATTGAAAGCACTCTCTTGAGCGGCTTTAAAATTATAAGCCAACATTCTGTCCATAAATCGAAGTATTTTCCACTAAATCACTAGGCTTTTAATACAGCTTGAATAATCACTTGAATTCATCGGCATCGATGTGTGAGCATGTCGCGTCGCATAAGTATCTCTTTCAAAAAATTCATTGATCTCTTTCCGCTAGATGATTGACAACTTTATCGGTCAGTCGAAAGCCAAGCAAACTAACAAAAAACAATCCGTGTCACTATACGCAGCGATTGGTAGGCAGCAAAGCAGAAAAGCAGCAGCAGTTATATTGAAATTATGCCTTTATGTACGCACTTGCACCCACACATATATTGTTCATGTATTATATATACGTGCATATATACATATGTGTGAGTTGGGTAAAACAAACGTTGTTAGCGCACAATACAAACGTACGTATCATCATTCATTGATTACGAAATGAGTTTTGGCCATCGAAAAAATCCGAAATGATAAATCACTTTTATTTCTGACAAACGTCGTTCAAATATGTTTCCGTTGCAGGACAATGTGGGTGCGTATGTGCAAATGCATGTATTGACCAATCACATATCATACATCCCATAGCATATATGTACGTACATGCTATGTGTACGCCTCTCGCAAATCACGCTTCGTTATCGTTATGCTGTGCCGAAGCAACAGTCTGTGCTGTACACCCGGCGGTATGAGTAAATTTTTTTATGATATTTACTCTTTGTTGCTCTTCTCCGATTTGTTTGGGTGTGTGCTACGCTTGAGCTATCAAATGGCAAACAATGCGAAGTTGATGACAATAAACACCAACAAACAAAACTGAATCTCTTTTGCGGGTATTTCAAGTAAACACTCGGACGGACAGTGATTTAGACGTTGTGGTCTACTGATTGAATGGTCACTCTGTCTGTTGGTTGGAATGTATGTATGTATGCATGTGTGTGTGTAAGTGAAAATGAAAATGTACGCACGCTTTGACTTTACATGCTGAACATTGTTAAGGTTATTGAAATCATTGGGAGAGGTTAATAAATATATCAGGTGAAGTAAAATGTTCTGAATGGTTGGCTTTAGTGAGCCGTAGTTTATGATTTAAACATGACATGAGGCGGTACTATAAAGAAATTTAAAGGTGACATTATGCTTAAAAAAATGTGTTTACCCACTTAAAACTTGGTGAAGAAAATAGAGAAAATCCGATTTGTTCTTCAGTACCACTACAGCAAAATTAAAAAAACAGGAGCGAACGGTAAAAAATGTGTGTTGTTTACAACTTGTTTTTATTTAGTAAAAAAGTTATTCAAAAACAAATTGGATGTTTAATTTTGCGCCACCTGATAGTGTTGAGCACTGATACCAACAATTTTATTTTCGGTAGGATAATTCGCAAAAATGTTGATAAAATCATGGAAATGTGGAGTAGGACCGACATCTCCATTACTCTGAAATTGAAACTGTTTGAAATCATTTGCGCAAGGATAATTTTATTATTATTAAAGTTTGCTTAAGCGCCGATTATGTGGTGCATAATGCCAAAGTTAATGATTTCCATTTATTTCTATAGTTTGCGTTTTGCCTCAATTGAGTAAAAAAGTAAAACCATTCCGGGTTATTTCGTCATGCAGTCTGTGTCGCTAGGATCCTCTTGGTCTACCCCTGTGACTATACCCTTGAGGACTCCCTCCACAGCCATCGTTGGTCTATTTTGGGCTGCTTTTCAGAGGGTGTGTTCAATCCATGCCCACTTCCTCCTACCGATTTCGCCATCAGTTGAAGCTTGTGCAATGGCCACCGTTTTATTGTGCGGAGCCATCGATTTACAAAAACAACAGTTTAAAAACATTCCCCTCATGGATTCAAAACCATATAATAACACCAATTTTATGTTAAAACAAAAACCAAGGCTGCTTTTTCTTTGCTTAATGTTGCCGTTATATCAGCGAAAGCGGCACCCGTTGCAATAATTTGGTAACCAAGATACGTGAACTTCTTCAATCCGTTGGCCAGGTTTGGTAATATTATTAAGATGGGTAGCATTTATATTAAGGGTAGTCAGTATTTTAAAAAAACTGACTTTTTTGCATTTTCTTAAAGTATGATATCTTAGAAATATTGTGTAAAAATTTTAAGTGAATCCGACGAATGAAAACCGCTTGGTAAATTTCAATAAAATTATCTGCTTTTGAAAAACATAAAAAAACTTGTGCCTGATCGAAGGATTTGTTTTTATTCAAAAATTTCGATTTTTTTAAACAATTAATCGTCGGGGTTTTCTCGAAAATCTGAAAAATCTTTCCTGAAGTCGCCATATTGCTAATTTTGAAAAAAGCTTGGATCCGGCACAAGATTATCTATTAATAAAACTAATTTCTTTTGTTTAATTGATTTTAGATGAATCTCCAAGGATTTGTGATGATCACCGCAAGGGACTTCTGCAGAAACGGGCTCCACACAAACAGCGATAACTTGTACTATTATTAATTTTTTTTAACTTTTGCTAAAGTCAAGTCGAGATATGATATATGATTAATACTATGTTTTTATTTTTGTAAAATAAAGCAATAGACTAGAAAAAAAAAGTTATTGAAAATCGTCAGTTTTTCGGGCTTCTGACTACCCCTAACCCCTTAATTGATTTCGTCTTCTTTATATTTATTTTGAGACCGTACCTTAAAGATTGGTCGCGCAAATCATTCAGTTCGGACTGCAGATGAGACTGGTTACTTGAGAAAAGAACGATGTCATCAGCATAATCCACATCGTTTAGATGCTCAACGGTTAAGGGATTCCATACAAGACATTGGGCAAAATGTCATCAATTACAATCAGGAACAGTAAAGGAAAAATAACCCATTATTGTCTGCCACCCCCAGCTACTTTGATTGGGTCTGAGAGCATTGCTTCATGCATTACTCTACATTTGAAGTTGGAATAGTGCGCTTTTATCAGACTACAGAGTTTCTCGGGTATGCCTTTTCGATCCGGAGCATTCAAGATGCTTTCGTGCCTAACATAGTCAAATATTTATATATATATAATTGGCGCTTACATCCTTTTTGGGTGTTTGATCGAGCTTCTCCTCCTATTTGTGGTGTGCGTCTTTACGTTGTTCCACAAATGGAGGGACCTACAGTTTCAGGCCGACTCCGACCGGCAGATATTTTTATGAGGAACTTTTTCATGGCAAAAACACACTCGGAGGCTTGCCATTGCCTGCCGAGGGGCGACCGCTATTAGAAAAAAGTTTTTCTTAATTTTGGCGTTTCACCGAGATTCGAACCAACTATCTCTCTGTGAATTCCGAATGGTAATCACGCACCAACCCATTCGGCTACGACGGCCGCCATAGTCAAATGCCTTTTCAAAATAAAACTATTTTATATTCCATGTTAAATATAAAAAACCTATACATTCGTTTGGATAAACTGCATACGAAAGGAAAACTCAGAATTTACCAAAAGGAAGGCCTAAGGTTAATATTTCACAATATGCATTGGCTATTAAACTGAAAATCCATCTTCTCAATGGCCAACAAACTTATCCTTTACAAATTTGTGTTCAACCAGTCTGGATTTAAGGAATCCAACTGTGTGGCACAACATCAAATTCAAATTTGGAAAGCTTGCCACGTTTCCACGCCAAGACTCTACACACCCTGGTAAACGCTCTGCAGTACATGACGAATATCCAAATTCATAGAGATTTCAAAATAATAAAAGAGGATATAAAAAATTTAAAAGTAAACCAAGATCGTCTTCAATCACAACCTCTTCTCTTAAGTCACCAATGCGTGTCAATGGGTAAAATCATTTCTAAGAGAAGGGGGGAGAAGTGTGTTGTTACAATTGACGGTGAATCTTTTGCTCCCTTAATCCCCACTTTTGAAGTATTTCTAGGTTGTATTTTCCTATTCCTACTTCACGTTCTGAGTTAATGTCATCTTGTAAGTGTATCAGCCAAGATCCTTATGCAAATTCGCACAACCTAGGCTGAGATATTCCAAATTTTGGTGAATGGTGTTTGATCAGTCCTTCAAATAAGAGAAGAGAGTTTAAGAAATTGCACAACACATTCTGACTTCGTATTCGTTCGGTCCGATTTCAAAAATAAATTTGCCGTAAATCACAGCAACATAATATTAATCGCCCATGTCTGAGGAGAGTTCAGTATAAAGGCGTCGGTTTATTTGCTTATGGGGTTCAATTAACTTATTGCATGCCGAAGGGCAAGGCGATTGCTACTTACGCACTTTCGAATGGTAGTCATGCACCAACCCATTCGGCTACGGCGACCGCACAAACGAGTGTTGGTTTAATATTAACGACCGGCACCGCCTGTAGGTTTCTGCTTGACGCAAACATATTGTAATAGGTACCGGGTTCGATCTCCAATGCGGATATCAATCGTTATCAAGAGGTAATACCACTTTGGGACTGCGGAGAAAGTGATTTTTTTACTTGTCTATGGGTTTCAGAGTAAAAGATGCAAAGTCCAAAATTGCAATGACAGCAGATGTTATGAATCTAGTGCCCGGGTACAGTTTGTGAAGATCCCAATTTGATTCAGTGCCAAATTGGTAATACCACAGGCATCTCAGATGAAAAGAGAAAACATATTTTATATGAAGAACTGCATATGGAAAATTTGTCTGAAAAGTGTTTAGTGCACTCGACTGGTCCGATATCAATACAATATTTTTTTTACTTGTTCTCCGACTAAGCCCACTCGAAATTGAAACTGTTGATTTTCGTTTGAATTATATTTGCTTTTTCGAGGAGCGTTAGTATTGTTCAAATTCCAAAATATTTTGTTTTCAACAGCAATTACTTACCTTCACGATTAAAGTGAAAAACGAAAAACCTGTAAGCAAAAAGAGAGTTGAATTAGCAAATATAAATATATGGTGCGAAAAGACACTAGTAACTAAAACTATCGAACTAACAATTTGAATAAAACAATTTTTTTTTGTGTTGTAATACCGCAGCTGCGCCACCAAAAACAGTTATGCAACTTAATTATTTTACAATGTTTTTAGTTATTTAAATGTTTGACCTAATGACTTTTGTATGCATTAGATGTTAAAATAAAAAAAAATTTAACAAAACAAATTAAAAGAATATTATAAGTAAAAATATTTTTCACTTATTTTATGTCGTTTAATTAAAGAAATTTAAATAAATTTGTGTTTTTAATTACGATTTTGTTTTATTTCATGAAATTTCTTAAGTGCACTGCTTAATTAAAAAATTAAAATTAAAAGCAAACTTTTTTTTTAATATTGTAACTCTTAAAAAATGAGTTGAATTAGTTTTTAATGTTTTTAGGTATTCAAATGTTGTATTTTGTAACAGTTTTTGTATGTATATCAGATATTTCAGAAAAAAAAATTAAAAGAATATTTGAAATCAAAAATATAAGAAAAAAGTTTAAATCATTTAACATCGTTTAATTAAAGATATTAAAAAACAATTTGTTTTTATTCTGTTTATAACTTTTTATTTGTATGTTTTATTTTGTAACAGTTTTTGTATGTAGGTATTTTATCAGATATTTCAGAAAAAAATTTTAAAATAATATTGGAAATCAAAAATGAAGAAAAAAAGTTTAAATAATTAAAATCATTTAATTAAAGATATTTCAAACCAATTTTTCGTATTCTGATTAAAAAATTTTTTTATTATTATTCAGATTAAAACTTTTTTTTATTTTATAAGACGTTTTTTTACCTACACAGCCTTTTAAAAAATTAAATTATAATATAAAAAATAATTAAGGAATTATATTGTAACTCCTAAAAAAATTAGTTTAATTATCTTACAAGGTTTTTAGATATTTAAATGTTTTTTTGTAAAAGATTTTGTATGTGTATCAGACATAAAAAATAGTAATTAAAAAAAAGTCAAAAGAAGGATGGAAATAAATAAAGATAAATAAAGAATAATGTTGAAATAATTTGACGCCATTTAATTAAAGAAATTGATAAACAATTTTTTATGACTATAAATTTTATGAACGAGCAGCCTGAACAGTCGTTTAATTAATATTAACCAAAAATATTGTAAATGCTAAAAAATTAGTTTACAATGTGTTTGTGTATTTGAATGGTTTATTTTGTAATAGTTCTTGTATGTAGCTTATTTATATTCACATTTATGTAAAAATTTAAATAATAATTATAAATAAAAAAAAAAAGTTAATTATTTCAAAAAATTAAAATTAAAGAAGAAATTAAAATTAAATAAAAGAAGATCTTATGTCGTGTAATTCAAGAAATCCAAACAATTATTTTTTTTAATTACGACTGAAGAACTTTGTTTTTATATTATAAAACTGTTTTTTACGTAGATCAGCCGTTTAATTAAAGAAATTAAAATCGAAAAAATAAATATATGGTAAACTGTTGGAACTTTTAAAAAATAAGTTTAATTTTTTTCAATGTTTTTAGGTATTCAAATAAGTTTGTTTGTATGTAAATGTACTCATTTAAGTAAAAAATTTAATGAAAAAAAGTTTTAAGAATCTTATAAATCAAATGAAACAAGTATTTTTTTGTGTCGTTTAATTAAAGAAAGTCAATAATTTTTTTATGTTATACATTTATTTTATGTTATACATTAATTTATTTTATATATATTTTATGTATAGCAACCGTTTAATTACAAAAAAATTTAATTAAAAAAAAACAAATTAATAATATTGGAACTCATAAAAAATTTGTTCAATTATTTTACTATGTTTTTCGATATTTCAATGTTTTAATTTGTAATAGTTTTGATACGTGTTACAGACATTTAAACTAAAAAAATCAATTAACAAATTTTAGTTTTATGAATCTTTTTATCAACGCTCTCTAAACTTTTAATTCTGCACTTTTCAGCTTTAACAAGAGAATCACTCATAAAACTCAAACAGCAACAACCAAAACATTGCAACCACAAACAAACACAAACCACTAAGTCATATTCAACTAACAACTGACAGCAGCAACTTGTGGCTATCACTAACTTCCAGAGTAAGTTACACAATAAAAAAAAAAGAAAACAAAAACGCATACGTTACTCATACGCCATGCACACCACGGTAATCTGAGTGCAGTACAAATAGCAGTGCATTTATTGTATACGTACATATACACTCATACATCTTCAAAAAAGGCAACGTGATGACATACAAAGAACGGGTGAAAGCGTTAAACTAGAGAAAGTATAATTAAAATGTGAAAAAAGACAAATGACGAAGAGACTCTGCTCTTTTCTAACGATGGCGATAATCATTAAAGTCTTCTACTACCTGCCGTTTTGGCTGGCCTTACTTTGCCGACTGGCTTGGCAAACTTAACTCAAAGCGTGCAGTTGCTAGTGATTAAAAGGTGAATGCGCTACTCGATGGCTTTGTTCTTAGTAGCAGCCGGTGAGGCAATCACCTCGACAGGTTGCTACACACGCTATTATTGCCTTATTGCTAGTAAACCTCTATTTGCCTCTACCACCTTTGGATTTTCCAACTTCGATGCGGCTTACATTTTAAGTACTATAACATACGGATTTCAAGTACTCTCTACCAAGACCTGCCAGGCCATCAGCAAATGCTTGCTCCACAGCGCCTATTAGTATGTTACAGCTGGTTTCTTACACCTTTTCTCAACGGTGTGCATCAACTGCTGCTTTTTTGTCGGTCAGGTGGTTGCAGTTGTACTTAAGGCATGCATGAGCGCATAATTCTACCATTTCAACTGGTTTCTGTGTTATTTCTTTTTTCATACAGTTTTACTGTTCTTTTCACTTTTGCTGTTAGTGTGTGTTAAATGAAGGAAATTATTTAATGAGTAGAAAAAGTACTCTCTACTTATGTGTGTGTGTGTTTGTAATGATTATTTGCACCCACTTGCATTTAATTGTGTGTAAAAATTCAATATCCCAGCAGATAATTAAGCTGACGTGGGCGCTGCATCCTTCATTGAGTGTTTGGCCGTGATTTTCTTCCCATTTGTGGGAGTTTATATTAAATTAGCTTCTTTGGTGTATAAATTTCTGGCACAGATCTCTAACTTGTCCCTAGTTTTAGAGTAAGAAGTGGAGGTATGCGAGGCTTTAGTTCTTGCTGCTATAATTTGTAATATAGTATTACAACCTAAAACCACAATACACAATATTTTTTGCATTTACCTTTTATTCATTCACGAGTAGGTTTTCTGATTCGCGAGTTCCTGTAAAAGCATATGCGGTTCTATGTAGTACTGTACTTTGTTTCTAGTATTGGGATGCGTCGCAATAGTACTCCTTTCCCCTTACTTTTTCTAATTTTCTTTATTCAATGGCACTCGAATTGCAAATGTATTAAACTCACCCTGGAGACTCAATATATATATACAATATATATATATATATACTCAATATACTACTTGCCCGGAAATACGACTCTAAAAGCATCAATAGATTTCGCGAAAAACAATGTTTTTTGAAGTAATTCCATAAGGCTTTGTGAACTGCATCGGCTTTTTGCCAATGCTTTTAGTAAATATAATCTATGTAAATAATTGAATAATATTAACAATGGATTTTTCTTTTGCGTAAAATCCTCTACTGAGGAATGGTGCACAGAACCAATGCTTCCAATTTAAGTGTGCTGGGTAGAAATATAAAAGATTTTCTAGGACACTCAAAAACGACGTCATAGATTTACTTAGTTTCAGTCCACAAGCCAGCCAGATAAACTTTGTATACCTAAACATCTGCCACGAAACTACCTTCTGAGTGTTCATAAACTATGTATATAAGACCGAAATGCGATGCAGTTTAATTTGTTGAGATTAGCAGGAGTTCAGCTCAAGTTTGCAAATAAGAGGAGTATTACCGTTGCTGATTTCTTACCATTCTTTGAAGATGAAGAATAAGCCGTAATCTAAACCAATTCTCGGTATTTAAGCTCCGTTTAAGCTAATTTCTGCTGTGCACATTTTTTTAGCGCAGCGAGTTGTGCTTTTTGTTTATCATTTCATTTGGCAAGGAAATCACTGCATCTGCAAATGGGTTATGAAATGTTGAATTCCAAGCATCCGGTGAAGCTCGCAATAAACCGAGTTCTTTCAGAGCGAAACTTTCAGGGAGTTCATACATATATACATAAACCGAGCCATACATATATACATAAACACCTAGTCGGAGCATAGGGCGTCAACAACTCATCTTAGTTTGGCGGATTGAGTAAACTTCCTCAGTAATTCGGTATTTGATATAATTCGAGGCCGAAAAACTTGCAAGCACCGACTAATGAAAGTTTGGAGACGCCTAGCCAGATGATATATTAAGAGGTAGCAAGCCGCACCACACAGGGGTGGTTTTACGAGCTATCAAGCAGAAATTCATTAACTATAAATGAGCGCATACCGAAACTGAAATAATACTTTTGCTTTCCCTGAGATAATACATTTGCTTTCCCAATTCCACCCATTCACCTTAAGCTCGTCACAGTGTATTCAAGTGCAACTGGCCTTTGAATAAGGTTCCCTAAATGTATTGCTCTGAAGCGACATAAAACTGTAGGGTTTTCCCTTCGTGCGGCAATAACAAGGCTGAAGAAATCATTCCCAGGGATGTACAGGGTTGCCAATATTCGACGGACCCATCTGGCAACCCTGTATCTTTTGACAGAGACGTCAGATCGCTTAATGACATACCGCGTTGGAAGCGTCAGTCCAAGCAGATTTTTACCATGGAACAGTACATGCCACGCGAGCGCTCCCAAATTGTTGAAATTTACATTCAACAATAGAAGTCAATTGTGAAAACTCAACGTGCGTATAAAAATATAAATAATGTGAAAAGTGCGCCTTCTAAGAACAAAATTAAACGTTTGTACGAAAGGTTTTCGACTGGTTATGCTCTTTCTAATCCAAAGAGGCCAAATCAAAACCGACCAAGGCGTCGCCAAGGACATCCCATCGCCGTTCTCAGCAGTTGGGCATTGCTCGGACCACTTTACAACGAATTATCCGCATTGATTTGCATTTATTCCCGTATAAGATTCAATTGACGCAAAGATTGTTGCCTGCGGACAAGCCTCGTCGATTGGAATGAGCCTAAAGAGTCATCGAAATCCGTCGAGTCCGTCGAATATGGGCAACCCTCTGCCTTGTCCCTATTTGGGGTCGGTTCTCGTTGTTCCCTTGATCCAGGTATCTCTGTCCTGCATTACAATATCACCAAGGTGCTGCTCTCTTATGTCTCTTTTTGCATCGTATTCAGCCATGTCGGCTGTGGTCTTCTTCTAGTTTTTGTTGGCTCAGTTACGTTCATGGCGAGTTTGACAATATGACGATGATGGCGTAGAGACGAAGCCTTACGTGTCCGTATAACCTGCCTTCTCTCCAAGATTGGTGCAATTCTCTTTATCTACGCTCGTTATTTCGGTTGCTCAGCGAAACTTTTTCATTTCCGCCACGTGCATCTTCTGGTTGTGCTTAGCTTGTTTTGTTCAACATTCTGACCCGTACAACATTACTGGCCTAACGTATATTGTGTTCACTTTTCCTTTAATCGATAATGGCATTTGCCTGTCACAAAAGACGCCCGTATTCTGTTGTTTATCAATATTTCATTCCATGTGGACAGTTTTCTCTCCAGTTAAACAAGCTCTTCTTTAATTAAAGGAGAATAAGGATATTTATACGTAAAGGATATTCCGTGGCGGTTTGTCTTGAACTTTAGCTGTCAGATGATCCATAAAAATATTAAAAATAACTGGTATTTAATCAACCATTTAATCCTGTCTCCTGAAGATAGATTATATCGATTCCTTGTGCTTTCATTACCCGTGCGACTTCAGCGCTCCGTCCTGTTAAGGAATACAGATTTTACGTTGCAGTGCGCATATTCATTTCGTTTTTGCTGTTTTCGACTTTGCAGTAGGAAATCTCCTCAATGAATGCTCGGACTGGCGGATTTCCTTCGAGTTTTT
This sequence comes from Anastrepha fraterculus, assembly GCA_037575425.1. Taxonomy (NCBI): domain Eukaryota; kingdom Metazoa; phylum Arthropoda; class Insecta; order Diptera; family Tephritidae; genus Anastrepha; species Anastrepha fraterculus. The sequence continues at coordinate 12,399 of JAYXIM010050858.1, forward strand.
TGCTGGGTTGTGAATACGCGCATATATGCGCACGCATAGATATGTCACTAGTCATGCAAATCAGCATGCATAGTTTATAAAAAGACATAAAAATTGTGCTTGAACGAAAAATAATTGAAATAGTGATTTTGTGATTAATTGGAGTGCATATAAATGACTTTTGACATGAGCACCTAAAATTAGATGCAGTTCATGATGTAGATTAACATTGAATGACACCAAAGCTGTAATTGTATAAATTAATGAGGGGGTTAACAATAATTTGTTTCTATAAAAAGAACCGAAGAAATGGCAGGTATTTACATATAAGTAATGCGGCCGCCGTAGACGAATGGGTTGGTGCGTGACTACCATTCGGAATTCACAGAGAGAACGTCGGTTCGAATCTCAGTGAAACACCAAAATTAAGAAAAACATTTTTTAATAGTGGTCGCCCCTCATTTTTTAATAGCGGACGCACCTCCGAGTGCATTTCCGCCATGAAAAAGGTCCTCATAAAAATATATGCCGTTCGGAGTCGGCTTGAAACTGTAGGTCCCTCCATTTTGTGGAACATCATCAAGACGCCCACCACAAATAGGAGGAGGAGCTCGGCCAAACGCCTAACAGAAGTGTACGCGCCAATTATTTATTTTATTTATTTATCTATAACCAGGCTTGTCGTTGCTTCAGAAAAACTAATTTTATTGAAAGAGTTACATATTTTATTTAGTTATAACTCATAGTATAGTGAGTACACTCGTTTAAATTTAATGATTTATTAATGAGACTTTATTCAGGTGCTTTGGGATATACAATAAACCATACACGAAAACGAATCTAACGTAATATTACATGTAATAAAATTTGGGACACCCGTGATATTAGTGTGCAAGTCACAACTAAATTTGGTTGGATTTTATTCTTCCAATATTTACATTTTATTTTTTGTGCTCCCTTTACCAATTCCCGATCACTTTTCGGCAATATCAATGCATTGATATTGAATGGTTTCGAAATTAAGCAATATTTAATTATTACTTTGTCTGGAAGGTGCCACGCCTTCTTCATCAATACAACCCCTTGTGTCATTACTCTACTATAGAAGGTTTCGAAACTTCAAAATAATAAGGAATTGGTTTATATGGGGACTACCAGCAATGCCGCCCACTTTTCTAAATTATTAAGGTATTAATATTTTATGTCCTTGTACCAAATTTCTGTATTCAGGCTCAAATGGTTCATATGGAAGGTGCCCCACCCTCTTATTTTAAATTAATTTTACTACGCCTATATCCTTTCGGCAATTGCAGGAAATAAGTTGACTTAGTTTAATGGCAATCCGATGACTGGTTTGGAACCTTTTACAATACATACCAACAAAAATATATTCACTTAAATGAAAGTTTGCTAAAGTCGGTTTGATCAGTACAGAGAGTGAGGCGAATTTTGAAAGAAGGCAGAGCAGGGTTGTGTAAGGCTGGATAACTTCGATGTTGTGAGGGTTTAACAACTCTCTTATGGGAGCTCGCATTGTCTCGGTGAACGAAGATTCTCTGAAAACTTGTTGTAGTTCATTCAGTCAGAGGAAATATTTTGCGTTGTAAATATCTATTGGGTTGGGGGTGTTTATATTTTCTTTATTTTACAACGTTTTGTTTGCTGTTTAGCAAGGGGTAAGTATTCATTCGATAGAAATCTTTCAGCTCTACAAAACTATGTTAATTGTATTTTTGAGTTATGTAACATTTATTATCATAGTTTATAGGCTTAGAAATGGAATATCCAGGAAGCAAAAATGAACATTTTCGACACCTGCTCTTCATTGCATTTCATCGAGATGAAAAAGCTGCCGAGAAAAGTGGTGTATGGAGAATGTGTCATAGGTGAGTCTTAGGACTTTGACGTAGATGACACGCCCCGCAGCGGAGTGCCTTCTAGATTCGATGAAAAACGTCTCAAATCACTTCTGAAGGAGATTGGTAACCAAAGCAGTCGTGAATTGGCAGAAAAAATAAACTGCGATCATAAAATGATTCTCAATCACCTCAATTAAATGGCATTTAACGAAAAATTAAGAGGCTGGGTGCCTCTCGAGCTCAATGAAAAAAAAGAAAGTCGCCTACAAATTGCTTCTCAGCATCTCGCTCGCCATCGAGCAACACGTGGTCATAAACAGCGATTTTTGTACCGAAACGTCGACAGGAGAGGAGATGAGAAATGGTGCCTATACATAAATAATGAAGCAAAGGAAGGAGAGGGTGCTTCCAGGAGAAACGCCAAAGTCAGATCTTCATCCAAAGAAGTTTAGTTGATATGTGTTTAGTGGGGCTGGGAGGGCATGGTGCACTGGGAAATGCTTGAAAAAAATGCCACGATCAACAACGATCTACATTGTCCAGCTAAATCGCGTTAATTAGGCTATCCGACTGAAAAGACTCGATCGACATGGACAATCCATACTACTTCATGACAACGCCACGCCGCATGTTGCACAAATCGTCAAAGCTGCACTCCAAGAGCTCGAATGAGATACCATTCAGCATCCACTGTATTCTCCGGACCTTGTACCAACCGATTACCATATTTTTCGCTCCCTGTCAAACCATATGAAGAGCGTTACCTTCGATAACAAAGAGGCCCATTAAAACTGGCCCAACAACTTCTTTGACACCAGACCAGGCGATTTTTGGTGGAACGACATTAAGAAATTGTTAATTATTGTTTTTTGTTTAAATAAAAATCTTCGGTAAAAACACTACGAACTTATTCCCCTACACAATAAATATACGCTAAATTTCTGCCACTTGACGGTCAAGGTCCAAAGAATTCAATAATTCAAAATCAAAACGTTAACTCACTGTCCCACTCTGTCAAGTAAACGTGTTGAATAGTGTTTGGCCTTATTTCAAGGATGAAATTAACATATTTAAAATTATCCGTTTTATATCAAAGATGAGCCATTTTATTCGATATCGTTTGTTCAGCTTGAGAACAATTTCATAATTCTGCGATTGAAGGGATTCTCATTCCTATTGGGGGAAAAAAACTTTTAAACTTTAAAAAGCATAAACTTCAAATTGCTTGATCGATACTTTACGAGAAAAGGATGGACTTAGTTTTTCTTAAACTAACATATACTATTTTTTGCTAAAACTGGATTGAATAGATGCTACTGGCTTTAATATAATGTGGAAATTGTGGGATAAGTGCTCATATGGAACATTTTCAACGTTTGGCCTACCAACGCGTCCCTCATCTTTGACGTCCATATTTCCAGGATGGAATCGTTGAACCCTTAAAAAATACAAATTTTTGGCCGCCTGCAACAACTCTTGTCTCTTTTCGTTTTACCGCTAGTAATCAATTGGCTTCACCAAACACAAAACACTTTTTTGACACATGAAATCGTGTTTAAATCTAAATCGTAATATAACCCGATGCAAGGTATATATTTTGCTAGCGGAAAATTTGTATTTACATGCAACTGTGTAGCTACAGACGTTGCTGTCCACCTCTGCAACTAACTATGAAGTTGAGGGAATAGAATTATATGAGAGTCTGCCGCCACGCCAGTTTTTCTCATGTAATAAAAAATTATAATAATAAAAATTACTCTTTTCCTTACATAGCTTTTAATCGGCACATATTTTGGGTTTCATTAATGTTTTAATAATTCTACAATTATTTCAATATTTCTCAATATTTATTTCTCTTCAATATTTATTTCAAATATATGTACAGCAAAAGTCAATGTTCATGAAATTTAAAAAGTCAAGCAAATTATATACATATTAACAGACGTGGAACTTCCAAAAGCAAATCATGAGAAAGAAAAAGGAAATTTTTCCACAAAACATCGAATTACTTTTAATTCGATAAAAAAAGTTTGCAATATTTGTATGGACGGAATAAGAAAGAAAACAAAATCTAACTCCAATAAAATCTAGCCAATGGCAATGGTTAAAAGTTTTGTGCGAAAGAGATTGCACAGGCGGCCAGCAGACAAAAATAACGTGCGCACATACATATCTACATAAACAAGTGCACAGTAAGCATGAGTATCGTACGTACGTGTGTAGTGAACTAGTGTACAATACATACATACATACGTAAGTACACATATGCAAGAAATTGCGTGTCACGTGTAATTTACCCAGCGGGTTGTATACGCAACAAATAACAACTAAACTATGGGAGCAATTTCAACGGAACATCCAACAATGAAAAAACCACAAAAGTAACTCAATTTAAATACAAATAACAAATAATTGCTTTGCCTTAAGGATACAAGTAAACAACGGACCCATACTGATACTCATGCGCCAACACACATACAAGCAAATTCGTATACAACAATGCAGCAAATGAGATGGGATGAACCAGCGTAACATGAAAGTAATAATGTCGCTGGAAGTAAGTGAAACAATAATAATAATAATAGGAATAATAAAAATAATAATAATAAGAGAAAAATTTGTTGTTCACCACGAAAACACTATTTACATGTATACTCGTAGTTACAGATATACATTTACATGTACGCGCAGCATTTGCGTCAGTCAGGCGCACAGGCGCATAAACAACAAACTATAATCCTTGAAAGTGGGTGCAAGGCGAGTGTATAAGTGGCTGAAACTTAGCGGATCTTGATGTGTGTGCCTGCATGCTGCTGAATTCTATGTGGTCTCTTAATTGCATGAAGTGATAATAAACAATCGCGCGGGAATGAAAAAGTGAAGTGTCAGTGCATGCATTTCTATGATACTTCCGTTTCTATTATTATTTCCGGACTCAGCGCTTGCTTTAGTGTTCTCAGTTATGAGATGTTCGTTTACTCTTAGAAATGAAAGATGCTGTAATCGGATTATAGAAGGTTGGCTGGCTAAGTGGAATATATCTAAAGGCGAACTCATTATTTTTGAACTACTAACAGTTTGCCTTGCAGCTGAAGTAGTTCGCGTCCTATCTTTTTTCGATGGTACTTTTAGCATAGTATTGTTCTATGAAACTTTAATTGCCAGTATATGTACCAATTGGCATGAAATTGATGAACTAGTCAACATTCACCATTCATTACCACTTTCACGCACTCTCAGGCATTCAGGCGGTTGCTTTTGTCGAGGTTTAATAACCGCCTATTTCGAACGTTCGACTGACACAAATTACCTGGTGGGCATGAGCAAATTTGAAATAATTTTCCTCCGATCTCGCTTATTTTTAGGTAATTAATATTTATTCCGAATATGAATATTTTTTTTATTCAAAATCATTTCCTTTCCTTTAGAGAAGATATATTCCAAGTACAAATTAAATGGGCCCATGATATCATTTCTGGAATATCATCACTGCCGGTCCCAATAAATTCGTAAGGCTACTTTAGCTTGTTCAATCAGTTTCTATTAGCCTAATTTTTTTTGGTAAGTACGTACAATATTTATATGAATGTATGTGAAATTTCATTTCAATCTGTCAATTCATTTCTCATTTACAAGCCATTTTGTATCAACGTGCCACAGTATTTTATGCAATGGAAAAAATAAGTACCTAGTGATTGAATTTCTATTTTTCGAATGTTTAGAAGCAAAAGAAATTTATGAACGAATGTTGATAGTATATGAGGATTTTTCGCCATCAGTTAGTACAGTAGAAAGATGGGTTAGTAAATTCATACATAAATACAAGTATTGACGACGATCCACGTTAAGGTCTATAACAGCAACAACACCAGAAACGGTAGAAAAATCCTGTATTGGAATATCGTCGAGTGACTGAAAGAGATTTAGTAGGCACTCCTAGGCTTCTCGTTGGGAAATGTAAGCAATATTTTGACTCAAGTACTGGGTTTCAGAAAGTTGTGAGCTCAATATGCGCCGCATTTGCTAATAGTGGAACAAAACGTTATTCGAATGCGACTTTCTCAACAACATTTATACCATTTTTCGAAAGGATAAAGTGCGTTGATTCAATATTATGGATGAGTCTTGGGTCTATTGATTCACCACTTTGGTTGAGACTTGAATCACCATAATTCTAAATCAAAACAAGAGGCTAAAGAATGATGTGAACCTGGTTCTTCTGCTTCGAAATCTGTTCTTGTCCAGAAATCACTCAAGAAGGTGTTAGCATCAGTTTGTTAGGATGCGAAAGATACTTTGTTTCTGGATTATTTGCAAACTGGTAAAACAGAACATAATGCATATTATTGTAACATTTTAGATCAGTTGAAGAAAAAAATTCGTGAAAATACACCCAGTTTGCAAAAGAAAAATTCTTGTTCATTCTGAGAAATGCACCGAAAATAAATTACAGTTCGAATCGTTGGAGCATCCACCGATTTCACCAGATTTGGCCCTCTGCGACTTCCATCTGTTTGCAGAACTAGAAAAATTCATGCGTGGAAAGCGTTTTTCATCAAATGATGAGGTTATAACAGCTGTGGAAGCATATTTTGCGGCTTCCGCATTCTCACTTTAGGGATGGATTCATAAATTGGGATCTCGTTGGGACAAGTGTATTGATGCTCAGGAAGACTATACTGAATAATAAAATATATTTAAAACCATAAAATTGTGTTTTTCTTATCGAACCGCACAACTTATTGAACAACTTAGTACGTGCTTGTGAGTGTGTATTAAAATCAAGTCCAGTTCTAATTGGATTAGATGATTGATATTTGTGTGTGTTGGCTAAATGTGAAGGCCGAAGAGCAGACAACTCAAACTCTAGCCAGATGTGTTTAGAGAACACTAGAAGAACAACTAAAAGAACTCAAGAGCCATTCAATTTCCATATAAAATTGATCGCAATGTACGAAAATTTCAATTTTTTATGCCATGTTGCTATAGACATACTGCAAAATAAGGGGTTTGGAGTAAAGAAAAAACGTAGATCATAAAAATATCAAATTTCTAAAGCATGCGGTAACCGATTAAAATTAGGGTATACCAAATGAAAGGTTGTTCAGAATCATAGCAATATCACTTCCAAATAAATTTATTTTTTTAAAGAATTAAATTCGATTAATTTATTTAACAAAATTCAATAGTTGAGAATATAAAAATGTTTGAATAAATGATGAAATATCAAATTCAATTAATTTAATCAAAAGAGGAGGCGATTTTGTCACACTGCATGCTGTTTTATCACAACTGGCTTTCACTTCTAAGGTATTTTTGGTTGCCAATTGGTTCAATTTCCTAACTTTCATTCATTTTTAATTTTTCAATAAAATTAAAAGTTTTCGGATATTTGAAAATTTTTATTTTTTTGTACAAATATATGAAAAATTTCCGATTATATTGTACTAGCGTACCCTCGCCCGCTTCGCTAGACGATAAATTCAATGATTTGCTGAAAGAGAATAAAATTAATACGAAACAAAGCAAATTCTTTGATACAATTTCATTCGAACTTTATTGTAACACTTTTTGGTAGACAACGTTTTTGGTTTTTTCATCTTTCGCGTGAATAATGACGATGGTTTGCCAACTCGTGAGCAAGCTACATACAATTGTCCATGAGAAAAAATTGGGTATTCTAAATTAATACCGCACATTTGTAGAGACTGTCCTTGCGCCTTATTAATTCTCATAGCGAAGGCAAGGCGAATAGGGAACTGCAAACGTTTGAAATCGAATGGTAAATCCGCCGGAATCAGTGGAATTCAGGGTATCAAAATGTCTTCTCCTTTGTACTTCCCTTTCAAAATTGTTGCTTCGATAACGTTACCCATTATCTTCTTCACAGCGAGTCTGGTACCATTGCAAAGTCGGGGCACATTACTATTGCGCAGCATAATAAGCGGTGCTCCAATTTTTAATCGTAAATTATGAGGTGGTAAGCCTGGCAAATCGAGTGAGTTTAAGAATTCAGTTGGATAATTTACGACCTCATCTTGATCAGTAATAGTGTCCATTGACTTATACGCAACTAGGTCACCAGGTATTTGATCTAAAATAGCTGAATTTATATCATTGACGACCTTATTTTTCCCAGCTAAAATTGCTCTTTCGCTGAGTCAATCATGGTTTTTGTAATGTTGAACTATGTTTGGAAATACACTCTGTATCAATGCCTCTTTAGACTGTGCAAAAGTGCAGAAATTGTTAGGCAATGTTATCATTCCTGTTGTTTTTGAAAAAAGGTTTATTTTTTTTGGTTAAAAAGTGTTTTTTGAAGTTTTGAAAAACACTTCGCTCTAACAAATTTCTTCTCAGTTAATTGCTGAAAATTAAATATTTTGAAAAAACTATTTTTTTTTAATTTAACGTTTTTGAGAAAATTTTGTTCTTGAAAAAATTTCATACTTTTGTAAAAGTTTAAATTGATTTGTTAAAAAAGATTTTTTTCCGCTTTGAAAAACACCCCCTCGAAAAAATGTAGTAGAATATGAAATGCTTTGAAAACACCATTTTTTTTTTAAATTTTGTTTGGTTTTCAGAAAATTTTGTTTTGAAAAAATTTCATACCCTTGAAAAAGTTTTATTTTATTTTATTTGTTTAAAATTTTTGAAATTTTTTTTTGTAATTTTAGAAAAACACCTCTTCGAAGAAATTTCTTTTATCTTTTTGAGGAAAATTTTGTTTTGAAAAAATTTCATGCTTTCGAAATTTTTTTATTTTACTTTATTTCTTCAAAATTTTTGAAAACAATTTTTTTTATAATTTTCGAAAAACACCCCTTTGAAAAAATGTTTTCTAATTCAATGTTTTCAAATACTTACAAATATCTACGCTTTCACAAATAGCAACAATAAACAAATTTCATCAAAACCAAAAAATTTACTTTTTTTCTAAAAAAATTCTAAACAAACAACGTAATAACTGAAAACCAAAACCAAAATGTTGCAAAAAATCAAAACAAAACTAAATTATTTTTTTGTGTTCATTTGGTCCATATGTTCCATAAAAAGTTGATATGGTAAATAATATGCAGGGTCTGATACACGCAAATTTCCATTGACCATTATAGTGACAAAATTATCGATCACCAATTCCAACAGGATTTCAAAATCAGAGTTGGAATGAGTTGTTGTGTGGTGTACTTCTGAAAAAAATGAGAAATAAACAAAATAAATCTAAAAATTCGAATTCTAACTTTATCTTGTGTATGTTCTTATTACCTTTGAATTTTTCCAATGAAGCACCATTCATTTTAAATTTTCCAAGAATTTTTTTTATCATTTCGCGTTTCTTTCCTTTTTCATTCGATTCCAACATTTGTTCATAGCCGAAAACATCGTTTGCAAACGCATTCATTTCCATATAGAATTGGTCAAAGAAAGCATTGCTCAATTGAATTGAAACATTATTTTCATAAATACTTTGGACCTTAACTAATGCACCTTGGTACATACCTAACGCAGATATTCATCGCGACCTTGACATCGATACTATTGATGAAACAATACAAAGCGCTAGCAGAAGACACATAAATAGACTATTAACGCATACAAATGATGAGAAGACTACCAAATAAAGAAAAATCTACCCAAAGTCGGCTTAACCGTCAAACACCAACAGATCTTGCAAAATCCTTGTAATCAATTGTCAACTAATCGTATATGTCATTGTTTGTTAACCACTTGTTTTTAAATAATATGTATATATTTCTTCTAAATGAGCTTGGGGGCATTGGCCCTTCAATATCACTCTCATTCCATCTTTTTGTAAATCAAATTACTTATTGTCTAACGACAGGTGTAATATTTTATGGAAGAAATAAAAAAAAAAAAAAATTTTCATTCGAATCATTTGAAATTTCTGTATACAATACGTTTCTGTATCACAATACAAATACAAAAAATTCAAAAAAAGTTGTACACATAAAATGAATGTCGATTCGAAACTTACTTTAATCTAACAATCGAGCAAGTTTTGTTTTGGACAATATTTTGATTTTTTCTTTTTTTTATATGAAGAAAATATTTAAAAGAAATTTTTTTTTGCTAAAAACCTTCCCCTAGTGGATCCCTATAATATGAAAAAAGAACGAATAAAATTGGCCTCGTATCGGCCCAAAAAAATGCGGACGAACGAACATCATTTCATTTTTATATATATAGATAGATAGATTAAATACTTATACCTATATAACAAAATTAATCTGGAAATTGTTCTTATTAATCTTTCAAAACTAAGAAATCTAAAACAAATTGAGACACAAATAAAAAAAGTTCTGAAATAAATATTGAAATTATTATTAAATTAAAAGAAATAAATATTAAAGTTATTTAAGTAGAGGTCATAGAATGTTAATGCTCATTTTAGTACTGACATAGTTAAAAGTTGAATAAGTGGCCAACTCAAAATCAATTTTTTTGATGTCATTGCTTCTTAGTAACAAATTACTTTCTTAGTAACAAATTACTTAGGGTGTATCCCTTGTTTTAATCGGTTAATGCATTCTCAGCTCTTAAAATTTGTTTGATCTTTTCTTTGATGTTTTCATCTAATTTGAGAGGAATGGGTTTCTCTAATCCAAAACGGTTATTTGGTGACAACTGCAAAACTATATAAGAGAAAACTACAATAATAAAAAATTATGAGGATTCATGTACTCAGCGATCGATTTTACATGAGCCTGATTGGACGACCTGATTTTTGGATAAAGAAATAACAAAACATTTGAAAACTTGCATAAAAGCAAAAGACAAGCTGAACGGAATTAGCTTAGTGCATATACAGAAGAAATGGAAATAAAAAAATAGTTTCAAAAGGATTTTTTTTATTTATGTATTTTATGTGAACTTGCACATGAATAGTGGAAACTTTTATTCATGTGAATTGAAAATTGTCAGAATAGGAAAAAAATATAATGCAAATGATGCCAGAGCGAGGAAAAAATTTAACTCCAGGGATTACGTCAATGATAGCACCACTAAAAATTCTTACTTTGTCTTCTTTGAAAAAAAAAAAACCAGCTAAGCTGTGATGCCGCATCAGTTCTCTGAATGAGACAGAATTTAATGCTTCACCTTGAACTTTTCATGCTGAATATGAATCCATGATAAAAACTGTTCATCCGATAAGTACTCATTATATGTAAGAAGGGTCGAAACTTCTGTATGTGAAATTACATTGAAAAATAGCGCTCTAGTACAGCGCTAGCATATGCGCTCGTATGTTAAATTACGCAGAAAAATGGTCAAACAGTTTTATTTTTCCCAAAAATGTTGAGCGAGTAGTACAATTTTCTTTTTAAATTGTTTTTGTTTTAGGGGTACATTTGGTGCCAAAAATTTATAAAAATGTTGAAAAGAACCGATAATATTTCACTTCCAAAAATTCACTTACGCAATGTAGGTCAAATAACCCGAACAGAGAAATTTAACAATTTTGCATCACCACTCGAAATGCATCGGCAAGACTTTTACTGCTCATTCTAATGAAAAATAATATTACAGGACTATCAAATTATTTACTTCCCTCAAACTTTAACAAAAAAACTAATTTTCTGCGGACTATTTCGCTCTTGGTGGTAAGAGAGAATTTGTGTTCGCTGATTATTCCGTCGAATGATCCAAAAGCGTTGAATTGTATTAGGAGCATCTAATCAATTTGCTTTTTTTGACTTAGTGTATAACAGTTTTAAACAAGATGTAACTTTTTTGTCACCAAAAAAAATATGCGTAAGCCTACTCCTAAGGCCTATGCCTAAGAATACAATTTTTTACTTTTCTTCATATAGAGTAAATGTCTACATATACTCATAGGTAGATGTAGTTATTGTCCCTGTGCCTGAGCAATTTATTTAGCTCAGTTTGATAGATACTAAAATGTTATTCCTAATCCTTCGAAACATGATGTAGGTGGTGATGGAGGTGTTGTCTGTGTCACACATCCCAGACTCAATTAGCACAAAAGGTGCCATCTTGTTTTGACTATGAATCCGCTTATGTCACTTATTATCTATTCTGCAATTTCTTTCAAGTTTTTTATCGAAAATTCTATGTCGTAGAACACACAGACTTGGTTACTCTCCTAAATAGTGAAAGACTGTTTCCTTAGACTCTTCTTGATTGCAGCTTATATATCTATCGTTGTACGGCCAACCCCTCTTCCTGGTCTCCTAAAGGTCAGTGGTCGGTTATTGTTGATGTAATTCTAAATATGTCTGCTCGTGGCTTTCTTAACAACTCGTCAGTTATGGATTTTTTGAACTTCAACCACGTTTGTTTAGTTAATTTGTAGGTATCCGTGTTAGTAAATCCGTCAACGGCTTGCTTCTGAAATATCGAGAGGGTTTCGTTTTTGCGCATGTCTTGCGGACAGCCTATTTCAACTGATTCGGATTCATTTTAGGATGCGCCCTGTTTTGCCAGTCCGTCAACTTTTTCATTTTCGTCTATATTCCTATGGCCTGGTACCCAGATGAGTGTGATGCCTGTCGTGTGCACTAAAGTCATTACTTTCTTCTTTGCATGATTTTTGAATTGGCTGTAGGTGACTTTGAAGCTAAGATGGCAGCTTGACTATCTGAAAAATTACATACTTCCGATAGTTATTGTGGATGGTTTATCATTATCCTGCAAGCTTCCCTTATCCGATAACTTCTGCTTGAAAGATACTATTCGAATTCCGTCGGAGAAAAAACTTGGAAATCAAATCCTATTCCTTTCACGTCGGCAACTTTACCTTAAACTCGATTCTAAAGTTACATAGGTACTTGATTACAAATAAGAAAATTTAATTAAGGTATCATAAGCAAATTTTGACCTCCATGGGTCAAACCCATGTTAGTTAGGTAATATGATTGCCCATGTGACCCACTTGGACGAATACACAAAATTTCGTCTTTTGTGATACCATTGTGAGGGTAAAGAGGAGAAAGGGGGAAGGGAAAGGCTAGAGGAGAGGGAGTTATGTTTGGGGGTTATGGAAAAGAAGACCGAACGACGACTTCTTACGGTTGGGTCAATCGTTTTAAGATGGCGACGGAATGATGGCTATATTATTTTCGCATCAATCGCATCAAGCTACTGATGAAATGCATCAGGTGTCTGATATATAAACCTGTAACAAAAAGAAGAGCCAAGATGTCGGAATTTCGGAGAAGAAGATGTTGAGATGATTACACCGCATGCTTCAGAAAAGATATTATGCTGCAGAAAAGGCTAGAAAGTCTCAGTGCGTGGATAACTATTGAGCTGTTCTATAAATAATAAAAGGCTATATTTTGACAAAAAAGATCATTGAAAATTTATTAAAAAATGCCCTCCATATGCATGGCGTTAAAATGCATGAAAAATTTCATCTGTTTTCTTGGTGCATTCTTTTATCAACTTCGGTCAAATCTAAGACAAGATTTGTATATATAAATATAGATTTTGTTCAGTCATACATTTCTTTTAAAAATTGTATCATTAGATTTTGAAACTCAATGATCGAAAAATGTATTTCTTTGCCAAAATACCACTGTGTGACGGTCGATTTCTCTCTTTTATAGAACTAATTTTTTCAATTCTACGAAAGAATTGCATTGAGTCGATATGACGCCATTCGAGTCGACAGTATTCTAGTTACTATATTCAAAAAGCTATGCGAAACTTTCGTCGCTGTCACAAATTATTCTAGTACGTTTTTTGCTTTCATCTCGATATAGCCATGATTACTCATTTAATATTTGTTCACTTAAAAGCAAAAAATTTTAGTTTCAAAGTTTCTAAGAAATAAAAACTCTTCTTCAACTCCAAAAGGCGCTTAACAAACCTGAATTGGCTGCTCTTGTTCCACCAAATTAATTTTTTGTGAATGTTTTGTTGCTATTGCAGCTTTATTTTATTAAAGTTCATAAAGGAATCTTCTCACTAGTCACTGACCAAATTTCTTCTTTAGTTTTGCGGCAATCAAACTTTAGGACTGGTGGTGTAAGTAAACGCATTTTAAAACTTTGCAAAACTATTTTACGTTTTCTTTGTATTTCTTAATCAGTTTTCGTTTTGACTTTCATTGCAGCGTTTATTGAGCGTATTATAGAAGTTATTTAAGTAGGAGGGTGTGAAATAGCGAAGTTTAAAGACAGGCACACAAAAGGGAGGTTGGTTGAAAGGGTGGCTATCGAAATATTTTTATGTGCATGCGTGGGTTAGTAAAAGCATACATTTTGAGAAGAATTTGCAAATATTCAATTTATTTGAGGTAATGGAATTTTTTTTATAAGAATAAGGTAAATTACAAATTTGTTGAAATCTTCTCTTTATTAAGATTGGCAAAATTGGAAGTCTTAATTTGAGGGAAGTGAAAGCACATACCCACTAACACGGATCATTAATTTTTCTTTAATTATACAACAAATGGTACTGAAATAATTTTCCACCTAAAGGTTGTGTGCGCAATTTATTAAAAAGTCACTGTGGGAGTAAGTTTATGGTTATAAAAACTTATTGCAGTTGGTGAATGGCAGAAAGAAAATTGTAAGCGGCTGTAGCGATGTTTTGGTAAAGTAACGGGGAACGCTAAGTTAGGTTAAATTTACGCAATTGCCAGGCGGTGACACATACTTAGAAAGTCAAGTTTCTATTTTTCTAGGGACTTGGTGGTCTACTGCGAGAAAGCAAAAGTAAGCGTTCCGGCTCGTCTTCTTAATCACTGTAGTGCATTTCAGACTGAGATTCTAGCCATTAATGAGGAGGATGTATGGTTAGGCAAAAGAAATTTATATTTATTCTGAAAGCCAAGCGGCGATTAAGAGGTTACATACGTCCATCAGCGCCAAAAATGAGCTAAAAGAAATACTGTTTTTAGAAGGGATAACAATAGAAATAAATACAAAAAAAATTTATGCATTGATTATTAGTACCTAAACTTTATAAAAAAAAATTTTCAATTTTTCTTTACAAAAATTAAAATATAAAAAATCACGTGACCCAAAGTGCAATGAAAAAAAGTTGCTCCACGGTCTGCATCGTTTTTTTTGTCCTTGAAATGTTGATGGATCTGTAAAAAGTAAAAAATTTCTTTTAAAATAAAGTTGTAGTTATAGTCTGTCGGGTCGGATTTTTGCATTTCGAAAAATTTTGGAATTTACGGCATTTTTACGTCATAAAAGTCACGCTTTTATTATGTAATAAAAATATCAAAAATCAAATCTATAGAGAAAACACTTTCGAATATTTAAAAAAAAACCGCATCAAACAATGTTAAAAACTGTATGTGTTATCATGCAGACCGTGCCGGAAAAAGTAGTTTCGAGAAAAACGAGTTTAACGGACAGCTCCCTCAAACGAACTACAGCTACCTGTGCGCATCAAACTCTCGTCGGGCAGTTACATTTTCTACTATAACTTTGTATGTATGGGAAATTTTTAACAATCAACTTCCACAGAAATACGCCTAAAACTATAAAGAATAGTAATCTGTAAAAATAATCGATTTTTTGAAAATTTTTTGGGTGCTGAAATCAAATGAAGTCGATCAACTAATTTGATTTGAAAGAAAAATTCTCAGGGAGATACTAAATACATATATGACTCTGTGCCGGATGACGTGTTTTGTTTTTATTAATTTATTTTTGTTTTCCAATCAATAATTACTTGAAGTCATCTTAGTACTACAAATGTCACTAATATTTCAAAAAGAAATTAATTTTTACGTAAAATCTACTGCTTTTACATATTACTAAAAACAGTCAAAAATTAAATCCGTTCCATATGCAAACATTTTCTCAAATAAATCCGTACCCAAGGGGTTAATTTGCTCAAAACTCATTTTTCCGCATAAAATTTAAAATTCAATTCGGAAGATAGTCAAGTATCATATAAATAATAGCATTTGTGCTGGTAGCGCAGTGCATCGAAAATATTTGACAGTTAAAAATATGCACGACATTTATTGGGGTACAAAAATCAGTAATATAAAGAAAAAAATGAGCAGAATATGCTGGCGACAGAAAGAGTAGTGACATCAATAAAATTATTTTGTGCATTTCATTTCTGGTGAACTTCATTTTATAACACAGCGCAGAACATCAATGGCTGTCGCAAACAAAATGGGATACTGCACAATGACTAAATTGGACCGGCAAGTTATAAATAAAACAGTATAAATATATACAATTATAGCACAATTTATGCCGGTGCTTGGATGCTTAATGCAGGATGGCAAAAATGGAAATAAATCAGAGTGAAACCAGAGCTACTTACATACGTTTTTTTTTAAACCAGCGACAAAACGTAACAGTTATCACAAAATTAAAAAAAATAAGAAGACAAAGATAAAGTATTTTAACAATCCTTTGTTGGCGATTCTCTTGTGATTCTCAGGAAATTCTCTATAAGAAACCTGTATTCCTTTTATTTTTCTTGCTTTTTTACTATTAACTAAAGACTTGGCTTTAGTCAAATGAGACCAGTTAAATTGCTCCAAATAGGCTTTTTTTCTTTGTGGAAAAAATAAAAGGCTTTGTCCAATTAAATGAAGTTGGAACCGATTGGCTGCTCCAGATTCTTAGAATTAAAGAAAATATACAATGTGTGTCTGGCAATGGATGGTTCTGGCTTAACAAGCGCATCAAAACTAAGTTAGAAAAATACAGCTGGAATGAAATTTATTTCTTTATTTATTTTATTAAGGGGTTATATACAGTTAGAATTTTCAAAAAATCGATTTGTTTTTATTTTATTTTCTTAATGTGCATATCGCACCCTAAATACAAAAGGGTCACAACTCAAAATGTACTTCTGCTCAAATATGAACGAGACGTTATCAATAAAACGGTCCGCGGATGACATATGGCAAAAATAATTTTTTTGTTTTTTGGTAGGACTGTTATAAGCTTACATGGCAAATTTCAGCGTGATATGTCACATAGTTTGTTTTCTGTGCTACTGTAAACAAGTCAAGCTCGAGTGTGGAAAATTTTGAGTTGTGACCCTATTGTATTTAGGGTGCGATATATTTAAGAATACACACAGAAAATTTAATATCGTTCCGGTGAATATTTTCGAATTTACACGCATGTGGAAAGATGTTTCAGAGTGCTAGAAAGTACAAGGCCGGACTTTAAACACGTTTTTCTCAAAATTATGGTTTCAAAGTCGGTGACCAACATCACTCGAAAACGGCTAAACCGATTAGTCTCAAATTTTAACACGAGCTTCTTAAATATATTTTTTAGTAATTAATCGAAGATTTTTCTTACCAATAAATATATTTTTTTATAAACAATTAAAGGCCGAAATTTTGGTCCAAAATCGATTTTTTTTAGAAACCGTCATTTTGTCAAAAAAAATAATTTGTTTATTCTAGATTTAACATTAATTTAGCGAAATCTGTTTGGGTTTTTAATTTCAAAGCATCCAGTTCAGAGATATAGTGGTCACCGCAAAACGTCGTTTTTGAGAGTAGCTCCCGGAGATCAGATGTAGCTCCTTTCGAAATAAATATTTTTACTAATACTAAGTCTTAAAATACAGTTAAAAGATAACATAATATATGTACAAATTTTTAAATCAATATATTTAAAAGTTTACTCAGAAAAAATTCTCGCTGGAAAATTCGCTTTTTTCGGCCTTCTAACCCCTTAATCAAACACATACCTTTGAGTTGTTTTACAGTGTTTGAACTTAGTTCTAAAAGATTAAAAATGACATTAAAAATAGAGGTGCTTTAGGGGGAAAAATGTGACTGCGATAAATAATTGGCTGTAAAAAGTGGAAGTAGAAGAAAAAGAACAAGCAAAAAACTTGTTTGAGCAGGCATTATGCGCTGAAGAACTTTGGATAAAAAAGATAGTAGATAGATGAGTGTAAAGTTCCCAGTAAATTTCCTAATTGGAATTAGTTTAGCCGACTTTCAACAGTGAGGAAAAAATACGTGGTCAAAATGCTATTTAAGACATAAGTAACATAAGGGAAAATTTTAGGCAATAAACATTTAAAAAATTTGGGAAGGATGCCATCTAGACCAATTGCATTTGATTTCACACTGAGGATGGACTCGACAACTACCCAATCATCAATATTAGTGAAGGTAAAACCAGGCGGTCCCCGTAGCCGAATGGGTTAGTGCGTGCCTACCATTCGGAATTCACAGAGAGAACGTAGGTTCGAATCTCGGTGAAACACCAAAATTAAGAACAACATTTTTGTAATAGCGGTCGCCCCTCGGCAGGCAATGGCAGACCTCCGAGTGTATTTCTGCCATGAAAAAGCTCCTCATAAAAATATCTGCCGTTCGGAGACGGCTTGAAACTGTAGGTAGAACATCAAGATGCACACCACAAATAGGAGGAGGAGCTCGGCCAAACAACCAAAAAGGCTGTACGCGCCAATTATATATATATTATATATATATATATATATATATAACTAGACATAGTTCCATTCGTACATTAACTATACATTTTTTTACAAAAATCTGTGCTTATCTCTTTACTCTATATGCTGTGCATTGCAATAATGACAGAACTTTTAATAAGAAAAGGAGATAGCTTTGAAAATTGTTCACTAATGATGACGAGGTGAATCGATTTTGCCATGCTGGTCTGTTTGAATGCAAACTAGTTCCTCAGATTTACAGATATTTAACAGGAATTTTATGTATTTTTATAATGCATTAATTAATTAATTTTTCGGAATGAATAAAAACGGAACACATATCTCTTTTCAAATGACTCTGGCACATGTGCATACTAAAATATACAGAATGATGAGAAAAGGAATAGATTTGGGTTTGTCTGCCTGTTCGATGGGTTTAGTTCGCATGGCATACAGATCATATTTGCTTTGGTCATGCGCGAAGATCTAAAACTGTCTGCAGGAAAAGTTCATCAACTAAAAATAAAGTAAATTGTTAGCAGTATAGTTTTTTTATTAAAAAAAGGAGGCTCAATATAGAAAAAGTAAAGGAATGAGCGTTAAAATCTAGGTATAGGGCCAAAATGACTCATGAAATTTAAACATTGTTTTACATGAGTTTAAAAAAGGGACCCAAAGTGCCTCCAAACTTGAGAGGCAAAATACAGATAATCAGTTTTTTCCTTGTTCACTCCGCTTGTGGGCATTGAGCCGCGACATGACTCATCCATCGTACACTGTTCTCGACTGTTGTTTTTTCGTCGTCCCATCTAATATCGGCATCTGCTAGTTCGCGCAACATCGACCTTCTCCAAGTATTCTTTGGCCGCTCGCGATCTCTTTTCACTTGGGGGTTCCAGTCCAATATCATTCGCGTGATGCTATCAGATAAACTTACACCAGAAAAAATGGGGTAGAAATTGACTGAGTCAGCCTTCAACCATATCATATTATTCCAAGTATTTTCGACAACTACCAAGTGTGGGAAGATTCATGAGCCTTAGACGATGGTTGTTGGAAGGAAGACCATATAGCAAGTGCCATTGAAAATCTCTTAAGGCAAAAAGTAAAACTTGTTTTTGAATATGTTTTAGTCCTTTTATGTAAATTTGGTTAATTCTTCATAATTTTGCATAAAGTGGTTTTTTAGATGACCAATGGCGACGAAAAGTTTCGAAATAGTTCCCGGATCTCTCACTGACATCTTCTCGCGTAGTCTCAATATCTCAATCTTCGCGGTGCACGCATTAACATAGGTTGATACACAGTTGAAACACTACCACAGTATATGAATTTCCGTAAAAGAAACTCCGTTGTGTTCATTAAAGGTACTATACTAGTGCAGCATATCCGTCGGCATGCATGTTGAGTTAAGATATTAAAAGTAAATTTTCATAATGTCTGTTGCAGTACTGGAATATATTAAGGAAATTAAGTGCTAAATAAAATGCGAATACATTTGTGTACTACACCTCTATGCAGTGCAATTTAATTTAATTTTTCACAGCCATTTTTCACATCTATAAAATAAAAATATACTGCATTGACGTATGCAAAGTGCTGCGGAAGAGGAAAGTTTAGCAACGAGCGTCAAAACTACTCCGTACTTATAGATTTTTTATAAAGTAAAACAGATTTAATTTGGTATTCCCCTTAAAGTTACCTATACATTATGTTAAAAAAGTTCCAAAAAGTTCACCTTAACTCTACGGGCGCGAGACGTGGAATATGACGACAGCCAACACAGGCTCAATACAAGTCTGTAAACAAATGCCTACGAAAAGTTCTTAAAACACTCTGACCAAATGCTATTTCGAATGCTGACTTAAAGTACGTTCACATATGCAGTAATCACCAATAAATCCACAAAATTAATCTGCTCGTTCACATATGGCAGATTACCTCCCAAATTGACAATCAGCTGTCAGTGCTGTTTTTAAAGGTTTTCATTCATACAAATTGCTTTGGTGGAATATTTTGGAGTTTTTAGTTTGTTTAATTATTACATATTAACGAAATGAAGAAAATACAAGGAGAAGGAATAGTTAATTTAATTGCGCAAATGGCTGCTAATAATAAACAGTTGGAGGAAATCCGTAAGCGACGTTTGCTGAGCTTGCAAAAAATTATGGCAGCAATACGCATGCGAAATTCGATATTATACTTTTTAATAAGCAATAACAGGCCAAAGCGCCTATGGACAATGGTTTTTTTTTCTGTAATATGAATGCTTAATTAATAACACAGGGCAACAAAAAAAAAATCTGCGGCAATAATTTTGTTAATGGTTTTCATTAGCACTTGTATTATATATATTGAGTATGAAATTACATTTTTTGAATTGACTCTGGTTCTTGAAATAAACGCAAAATTTAAAATTACTAATAAAATTTAAAGTGCCCTCCTACAGTTGCACTAATTTGATTAAATCTAACCACGGTTTCGTTATCTGTTTGCATATTTAGGTACAACACTTTCACTTATTTGCTGTTAGACTCAGAAGTAATCAGTTAGTGTCATTTTTCAGTTTTAAAGAAATTGTTGTCTCGAAAATATGAGTTCGTCACGAAAACCTTGTGTTAACGATTGCAACAGTTTTTGTTATACATGTGGCAAATTTTGTTCGCAAAAGCCTGTTTTCTTTGCTTTGAGAGTTTGTGAAAACAACCTACCAAGCATACTTTGGGATAAAGTATGTACAAAAGAATAAATATTGGGAGCCCAATATTGTGTGTAAGTCTTGTGTATAATCTTTGCGATACTGGAGCCAAGGAGGACGTAAAGGGCTTCAATTCGGAGTACCGATGATGTGGAATGAGCCAACGAATCATTTTAATGACTGTTATTTCTGTGCAGTAAAAGTGAAAGGTACAAACCGTTTAAAGAAACGGAATTGGGTTTATCCTAATATTAAATCAGTTAGACCCCCAGTATTGCACAGTGACAATTTACCAATTCCTGTGTTTTCAGGACCATCTTCTGCTAACTGTAATGACATTGAAATGTTAGAGAATTCTGACAATCAAACAAGCAGCAGTGAAAGCGAGTTCGAAGAAAGTAGTTGTATGAAACAAGGATTTTCGCAAGCAGAGCTTAGCGACTTGGTTCGTGATTTAAATTTATCAAAAAAATCTGCCGAAATTCTTGCTTCAAGACTAAAAGAAAAACAATGTCTTCAACCTGGCGTTACCATCACATTCTTTAGGACCAGAGAGCAAGAACTTCTCAAACTTCTAGCTCAAAAAGAAGTCTGACATGTGTATTGCTGCACAATGGAAATAAATTTGCTTCGGTTCCAATTGGTCATTCAACGAAACTAAAAGAAGAATACCAAAATATTAAAATTGTTTTAGAAAAGATTTCATACGCACAACATCAAGGGTCAGTATGTGTGGACTTAAAGATGGTGAATATTTTATTAGGTCAGCAAGGTGGGTATACTAAATACCCCTGTTTCATATGTCTATGGGATAGTCGCGCAAAAAAAGAACATTGGACTAGAAAGGTTTGGCCTTTGAGAGAAAATATGGAAGTAGGAAAAGCAAATGTGGTTCATGAACCACTGATAAGCCGAGAAAATATTCTTCTTCCACCACTTCACATCAAGCTTGGGCTAATGAAACAGTTTATCAAAGCCCTTGATAAGACCGGTGACTGTTTTAAATATGTGTGTCAAAAATTTCCGTCTTTAAGTATGGAAAAATTAAAAACAGGTGTCTTTGAAGGGCCGCAGATCCGTACTCTTTTAAAAGACATTGAATTTATAAGCCATATGTCAAAAATTTAATCTAAAGCATGGCTAAGCTTTGTCTTAGTAGTCAAAAATTTTTTGGGGAATCATAAGGCACCAGTTTACCAAAAACTAGTTGATGAAATGCTTCGAAATTTCTGCAGTTTAGGAGCTAATATGAGCATTAAATTGCATTTTCTTCATAGCCATTTGGACAAATTCCCGAAAAACTTAGGCGATTATAGTGAGGAACAGGGAGAACGGTTCCACCAGGATATAAAAATAATGGAAGAAAGGTACCAAGATCGATGGGACTGCCACATGATGGCAGACTACTGCTGGACCTTATTAAGGGATTGTCCTAAGCAAAACCATAACAGAAAAGCCAACAGAAAAACTTTTTTGTAATGTTTTTAAATTATTTAAGTTAACTGAAAATATATATTTTTGTTTTTGTATAATTTTTAATGAAATATATTAATAAAAATATTTTTTTAGTGCATATTGGTATTTTAATACTGTTTTTTTCAGTGAAATAGATAATAGTCTTTATCTCAAAAACTAGAGTCAATTTGAGAAATCTAAAATTTTTCTAGTATTCAGCACACTAGTCTCACACAGAATTGACTTAAACCAACCCTGCCGCAAAATGACTGTTCCCCAGTGTAATATCTAACAACATTTTTCTTTGAATTATGTCTCCAAACCTGTTTTCTTCGCCGGCGTCCATATTATTTCGTTTTTACTTCGACGTTTCTCTTTACATTTATAAAAATAATTATCGATAACACAGAAAACGCAGGGTTGCTTTTAAAAAAGTATGATTATAATCTAGATTTTTATAATCTCAGATTTCTGGAGAGAAATTTTGTATGGGAAATCTCGTTTTTTAATTACAGATTGGGACTTAAGCACGAAAAAGTAGATCATCTACTGATATGTGATCGTATTATTATGGCCCATAACACAGTAGAGGTCAATGATATTGCGAGATCCGAAAGAGAAAGAGAACGAGGTCAAGTTCTGTGCAATGAAATGGTGACATAACAAGGGCCGTGATTGATTCGAGTCTCCAAGGAAGTCGCAGACGGGAAAGACTAGCGAAAACTATGCCATGCGACTTATTTACTTATTTATTTTTAAGAAGTCAAGAAAAAATATTATCAGACTGACTGCTAAAACTAAAGAATAATAAAAATATATACATAATTCAATAATAAACTTACATCTAACTAGACTATATAAGCTTACTTCTAACTGACTTAAAAATAGAGTTCAATAAAATACAGTTCAAATCCTTTCTTAGAAACTGAAAATTTCTTTTATAGCTGGAATGAAGTTGAGAGACTGGCGCAAAACAGGCCCGAATGGAAGCAATTCTTTGTGACCTTTGTTCCAAACTGGAACTCCAAGAACTTTTAATGGTAATGTTAAAACATGTTATCAGTAAAATATTACAAACAGTTTAATTCAATGTCAATCTCAGTTCAACACTCACTCCATGAACAAACCAGAAATAAAATGAGCTAAGTTAAAATATCCCTAAGAAGTTTGGCTACAAAATGTCTGCTATAAATGTGCGAGTGGTGAAGCCTGGCCTTGCCCTCATCAGCATATGTGCGATCATTTAGTCCATATGCAAAATCCAAAAGTACTAAAAAAATACACACCCACAAAAACCACTTTAATTTAGAGAAGAACTAATTTACGGGAGAGCAATACCCAACAGGAGGAAACGACCACAAAAGGCACTTAAGTGTTGTGGAATGGCAGCTTAAAATAGCAAGGAAAATCAGGCATTAAAAGGCACTTGCAGCAAGTGAAGAGGAGTGAATAGATAGAAACCGCCAACAGAGCAAAAGAAAAAATATTGAGGCTGATTTAAATTGTTTTCACAAATTGCTATCAACATACGTTTTGACTGTTTATTTAGAAAAAATACCACAGAAACATACAAAACGAATAAGATGCTGGATCAAATATTTGAATTTTGATAAATTCATTCGCCCAAATTCTTAAGGTGCGTTAAGGCAATACTCTTTTAAATTATTTTATTTTCACGGTCACATGCCTGTATGTAAAAGTTTTAAAGTAGTTCTTAAAGTGTGTTTAACCAAGGTTGGGAAATAAGTTCATAGCGTTTATTAAAAGACAGCAAATATATGCTTACTTATTTATAAAACTTCATATGTAAATTCAGGCGTGCACAGGAGTGACATTAATCGAAAATTTGGTGAAGCGTCAATCGACTTAAGGAAGTGAAATGTCGGGCAAACCGAACCAGCAATAAGCAAATTTAAATTCCTGTCATTAAGTTATGAGGACTAAATACTACATGAAAATTTAAAGCTATAATCCATAGTCGCAAGATATTAATTTCAAAGGCAATTGATTATTAAGTAATTAACTTAAGGCAAGATGAGTATATTTTTAGGCGTATGACGTGCAAAGTCTTAAGATTTGTGTAACAAATCAGTTGCTTTCAAAATACATATAAATTACCTGTTGTATGGGAAGAAATATATTCACATTTATTTCAACATACTTTCCTTTCGCTCTGCTATACAATCGCCGTTTGCTTCAGACGCCCTACTATTATGCCAGTATTGTAGCATACCTGCGGGCGCATTTAAAATTTTAATTACCCATTATACCTAACCACTAACCGGTTGCTTGAATTCTCTTCTCTGCTATTCCAGCCATCAGCCGAGCCTGCGCTTTGTAACCACAATCGTTCAGCGTAGCGTGTAATTATTTCATCAATGCCCAGAATTGTAGTAAATAAATTAACTGTATTCCATAGTTGCAGGCGGGGACGGTCGTGCAGCAGTCGTGTATAATTACCGGAAATAAGTTTAGTTGGGTGAGTAATTGCTAAGCTGGTTTCGAAATCACCGTAATTTTTCTTTGAATAGAAATAGGAGCATTGAAAGTGCATAATTTAGGGTTCCGCAAAGGTTTAAAAATTTTTAATTAATAATAATTAACATACTTTAAAATTTACGAAAAAAATGCAGTACTTAAAATGTGTCGCATAACAAACTTAATGTAGAGCTCTAAAAGAGCATTAAAGCTCTAAAAAACCTATACACCCTTTATGCACTAAAACTCCATTTTTTCTCAAATATTCATTAAATGTACTAGTGCCGTTTGGAAAGTCTGTGCGAAGTCAGCGAGATGCCACTACTGGCGCGTATCGAGGATATGTTTAGTTAGCAGCATCTTTTGGAAGTACGCACACCAAGTTTCAGCCATATCGGTCTATTTCTGTGTGTTTGGCAATCGTTTGAATTGAAGAAGTCGAGAGATTTTAAAAGAAGTGCTTTTCCATTACGACAATGCACCAGCTCACGTCTCAGCAGTTGTGGTTACAAAATTAATGAAAATAGGGTTCCAACTCGTTTCACATTCCCCCGTATTTTCCAGACTTGGCTCATTCGGACACCCCGGACTACTATGTTCCCTAATTTGAGAAAATGGTTGGCGGAAAAAGATTATAATCAAACGAGGAGATGATTGCAGAAACGAATGGCTATTTTTCGGACTTGGGCAAATCTCATTATTCGGAAGTGATCAACAAACTAGACCCTCGTAACTACTATGGAAAACTTTTTCATATGGCTCTTCTGTTACTATGCAGCCTACTCTTACAAAATTTAGCTTAATATTTATGCTGCGATGTAATGTAAAAAAGTTAACCCAGCAGTGAGTCCAATAGATTTTGTTTTATTTCCATAACTGCAGTTTCTTTAGTAAATATCGCAAGTTATATCCAGACTTCTGACGTGGGTCCCAATGGACCAAAGTCCTACAAATCTACAACGAATCTCTCAACCGCAGGCCTGAGCATCGATAACAGATCAAATGTTTCCATATTTTATGTCCTTTAAAGTTTATATTTGGGCCATACGGATTTGGTATTACCATACTGTATTCGGAAGTAGTAAACCACCTGCCATCCGTTTTCTGAAGAATATGGATATAGTACTATTCATCGGCGACCTCATTTGCAGCGATGTTCGGATGACTAGAGACCAAAAATAACTTTATATCCATAGCTGATGGTGGGCGCTACTTAAAAGTGTTATTGCTTCTGAAGGACAATAGACTCAAAATAGCAGCAAGATTTGTAGAAAACACGGCAAGATGCTTGAGCTTGAAGGTGTCATGATTTACTATGTTTCAGAAGGCCCCAGGTGCAAATGCCTCCATCGTGAAAGCTGTTCGAAAATTAGTTTTACGGAAGGGTATTTTTATCCCTAAGCAGTTAGAGAAAGCCCCACGATGCATCCTAGATCCGTCGGTGTATAAGTGGGAGTGGAACATTTATCAAATACCATTCATACTTGTACATTATAGCGCCACTACTACTATGCCCATTGATTAGATAATATTAGGTGGCGCAAAATTAATCATACAATTTGGTTTTTAAATAACTTTGTTACTAAAAAGAAATACGTTTTCGTGATGGGAATATTTTTCTTTATCCTTTACGCGCTCTATTATGATACCTGTCTGTTTATATGCTGCAGCTGTCTAGTTCACAAGTGTCAAATATGAATGAAGTAATTTGAATTAAATAAAAATCCCGTTTGTAAGACTGTCTATGTACATAGAATAGTAGTCATTTAGCGATCTCAAATTAAAGCTCTGGAGGCTATAAGGTGGCTTTAATAGACAAGAGTACTTCAAGTGGTTGTTATGAGTAACAAAGCATTCTCAGAAGCAGCCGATACTAGTCAACTGAAAGTTACTCTTTTATTCATCTAAATAATGTGGATGCACAATAGTTCTACTTTGCGCAGTCCACAAAACTCTAGAGTGTCCACCTGACATACCACTACTACGCTGTACTCGTACTTGCATTGCTTGCCTGGGAATCAATTACCAAAAGCAGTTCATTTTTTCACTGGAAGCAGAAGAACGCCACTATACAGGCGGCAAACATTTACTCATCGAGCCAGATGTTGAAAATTCGTCAGGCTTTTAATTACTCTTGACAATAACATTTATGCGTAGCCAAATAATATTTATTTCGAACGTTGTTTGGGGAATACCAAATTTAATTTAATTTTATTTTCACATATTTCGAAAATAGTTTTTATCTTCAAATGGACATAGTGGCACAAGTTTAGCAGACATTTATTTACACCTTTTAATAAATCCACGTATGTGCGCAAACTAACAGCAATGGACACAGTAGCACATACGTACACATATTTCAATTGAGAAGTGAGCCATTTACCGCTAACAGTGGTCAGTTAAATGGCGAGAGTATGTATGTACGAGTGTATGAATGCACAACTTCATACCACTCAGTGGGAAAAGTTTCATCATTGAGTGGTTGGGGGAAAGTTTCATCAGTGAAATATAATTCTTTGCAAAACTGAACCAGCAGAATTAATGTAATGACTCTTTGTTTGCGAACTGAAAGTTTCATGGCGAGATTCTTATAATTTTGGAATCATATTCAATTTCGAATTTTCGAAATGAAATATCTACTATAATTTTCACCATTTTCATATTTTTTTTTTAATTTTTATAGTAAAATTTACTTACATTAAATTGTTTTGAAAAAAATTTTAATCCTTTCATTTTTTTAATTTTTTCATTTACATTTGTTGGTGAAAATTATTTTTCTTTTTTTTTCCTTAATAGCTGAGACTATGCGTCGAAAGCCCTGAAAGTTTCGTAAGCTTTTGATAATAATTATTTTCAAAATTTATTTTTATTTTTAATATTTTAAGATAAAATTGTAGAATTTTTTTTTATTTTTTATTTAAAATTTTTGGGAAAAATTTTGTTTTTTGGTAGTTTTTGAAAAATAACAACTTTTAGTTTCTTAGTTTTTTTTTCTTTATAGCTGAAACTATGCTCAGTAAGCCCTGAAAGTGTCATAATATCTATTTTAAACATTTGTATAATGTTTATTTTATTTTTTAAAATAAAATTTAAAAAATTTGAATTTTTTTGTTTTTAAAATGTTTGTGAAAAAGATTTTTTCGTGGTCATTTTTGAAAAACAACGCCTGTTTATTCTTATTTTTTCCATTATAGCTGAGACTATGCTCAATAAGTTTTATAATAATTATTTTCAACATACTTAAAAAAATTGTTGTTTTAAGGTAAAATAAAACGTTTTTTTTAATTTTTGGGAGAAACATGTTTTTTGTTTTCAGTTTTGAAAAGCAATACCTCTTTATTTTTTTTTCTTAATAGCTTACTTTTTGGTAACAACTTTTTTTTGATCTTTTTTGAAAGTAAAAATCATGAAATTATATTATTTGCATTAAAAATGATTAATAGAATAAATCTAAGAATACTGCCGTGAGGAACTACTGACATTCCACGAAAGGAACGTTCAGATATTTTGTTGAGTACAACTCTAGAACTTTTTCCAGTTAAATGTGGCTCTATTTATTTTAGGGAGAATAAGTGAAGTTTTAAAGAGGTTAATTAGCAAAGGAAAATCTTATGAGAAACCTTATCAAAAGTCGTCGCAAAATCAGTATACCTAGTAGCTACTTGATAGCCAACTTTAAAACTTGCGAGATGGTCATCTTCTGCTCAAGGGAAGAGTAGGAGCGAGACGATCTAAGACATATATATATACATAGAAGGCTCAAAGCTCGAGGGCAGGGTTGGCGGAAGTGCATGTTCCGAATATCTGGGAATCTCCTTCAGTTTTTCGCTTCCCGACTACTGCAGTGTCTTTCAGGCTGAATTGATGGGAATAATGGGAGATACACGAAGATGATGTTTACATTTTTAATGATAGCCAAGCAGCGATAAAATCCCTCACAAAGCAGTCGACAGCCTCCAAGATAGCCATGAAATGACGTACATCTCTTAACTAGCAAATGTAGCAGCGTTCCAGGCCATTGTTAAATTAAGCGTAACTGTAGGGCCGATAAACTGGCGAGACTTGACCCCAAGTTCACTGACTGGCATGCCCTTACAGAAACGTAAGCTACTTATTTTTGTGGGGGGAAAAAAATTAAGAACAGCGTACGCAGGATGCCGTAATGAAACCAGTTGCAGAATCGCCCGACAATTGTGGCCGACTCTCAATGCTAATGCAAAGAATCTCTGCTAAGCGAAAATACGCATAATCTTAGCACACTGATTTCCGTCGCAATGGGGCACTACCTAATAGGCAGACAAGCCGAGTGGATGGACGTTCAAACACATGACATCTGTAGAAATCGCTTATATGCGGAAGAAAAAGTCTCGCTCCTTCTGTGCCATTGTCCTACTTTTTTTTAATGAATTTGAAGATCTCAGCTCTGTGAAGCTGCTTAGAGAGCTTATAAAATTTTTGAAAAGTTCACTCTGATTTTGGGTGAGATTCGAACAAGCTCCCCACGTGGCATCACAATGGTCTATGAGCCTGAGTGTGTCCAATAGTGGACAACCGCACGAACCTAACCTAGCCAGAACCAGTCGTTTGCTCTACGAGGTATTGCATGCATCACAAAATGACTTTGGTGGCATGCGGCATGTTTCCTTTGGATTTGTACTGAATTAAAGTGGGATTGAACTATTGAAGATGGAATATACGCTGAACCACAGAGGATTTAGTTGAACAAGAATTCGAGAGACAACTTTGAAATAGCTGAGACTGCAAAATATTTGATTGAGCTGAGTATTTATAGTATGTGGGATATGTGGTTAGATTTGCTAAGCATAACTACACTTGACTGAACATATGTCCATTAGAAAATGTTTATGTATGTGTATGTTTGTATGTTTGTGCAAAGCCTTACTGCTGTTCTTTGTTTGCTACATATTTTCTATTGATTTGGAATTGAACTCTTAGTATATAAAACACTGTACACTTACGTGTGCTGTATTTGTGTGTGTGTTCGTATATAATGGAATCCATTGAATTTAAATTGCTTAAACAATAAATACTCAACCCTAAATTGCCTGCCATGATAACAGAAACGACTAGCTTAAGGTGCCAACACAACAAGGCAAGGCCATCAACACACGCATCTGCCATTAGCGACCATTGCCATGAGAACATTTCTTCTGCACGCACACACGCACTCATACATATAAACATGCGTAACTATTGCCCCTCGAAATATATTCAATTAAAGTATAAATTACACTTTTTCCGACTTCCGGTCAAGGCATACCTATCACACCAATTTACCGACTCACTTTAGCAGGAGCGCATCCTTTATTCCTTTGTCCACCACCAGGCAACCGAATATCGCTGTTCAGCTGCCGATGTCAGTGGAATGATAACGTTTGCTCTTTTTCTTTTTTTTTTACTGATGTGCATATGTTCATATATACGTACATTAGGGTGGTCGGTTGCCAAAAACAAAACTACATCGATGAGCCATTTAAAGCATAGTATTTTCGATTAGAAACACGTGGATTGATAATGGATTATATAGACCTTTTCTAAGCCATCCCACGAGTGATATTATCTATTCACATATAAAATACGTAGGAATTGACCCACAATCCCATTAATCCAATTCAAGAGATCTTGCCCACCCCAATGTTCATGAAAACATATTTACATATGAAAGTGATATGCTGGCGGTGAAGCATAAGAATAGGCGCGAGCAAGCTGTTCGTTAAGTAAGCAAGGCATATATTTTGGCGCAGTAGGACAGCAAAGAAAAGATGCAAACGAATAAAATGAATAATGGGCGAATTGTAGTAACAAACTGAATAAAGGAAAAAAATGCAAAAAAAGTGTGCATCTGGTCAGTGACAGCGGACAAGGTTGCTCAATTCGAGGACTCTTCGCAAGTTGTTTTTGCATTCTCTTCATCTTGCTTTTCATTCATTTATTGTTATTTCTTCCACTTTTTTCGCATTGTTATGCATTGCGTTATAAGAAAATTAAGGGTGATTTATTGTTGACTGTTGCCGTTGAAATAATCAGATAAATACAAATAAGAAATTTGTATACCATGAGCGAAAACTGCGACAGTTCTTTCACGTGCCCTCCTGGCCAACACTCACACATTGCGTGCGCGTAATAAATGAAAAAATATAAAATTTAAAATTGCATAGCGCGATTTTGGGCGCTTGCAAGTGGCTGCGTAGGTTGTTGGCTGAATGCAAGGTAATTTGGGACACTACTTGCGATTGTTCGCAATGGCTTTCACGTTGCAAGCACACAATAGAAGGTATATTTTTAGCCTGCTTATTAGTTTACGTACATAAAACTCAGAACTTACGTAAAATGATTTTAGGTGCCACTCAGAGCGAATTTGATGGGAATTAAGAGTTATTAGTTGATTATTGTAGAGCTAAAAATAATATTTAAAGAACGTAAATTTTTTAACTGGAAATGACAAAGCGAATTTATACCAGTTGCTGGTACTAGACCAATCATTCCACTTTGTACTAGCATCCTAATATTTAAGGCGAAAGAAAAATTAAACAGAGTATATTTCTGCCATTAAGGGGTTGCATGGGTTTCGTTGGTTCAAAAAATAGATTTTTTTTTTTTGGCTTATTAATTTCTACAACATCTCAGGAATATTATCCTAAATTTTCAAGTCGATCCGAATAATAAATTCGGAGATACAGCCTTTGGAATGTGTGCGCTCCAAGCCACTTTTATTGTTACTCAAAACTTTAAACGCGTTTTTCTCGGAACCGTGTTTTCAAAGTCAGTTGTCAAATGTTCTCGAAAACTACTCAACCGATCGAATGAAAATGAAATTTTATACAGGTGTTCGAAACACAATTTACTCGTGCTTGAACGATTCAATTACAACTATTTAAAAAAAACAAAATGTCAAGCAAATTTGACCGAAATTTTCATTTTTTTGCAAAAATGTCTGCCAAAATTCCAATTTTTACTTTTTTTTCTTTCCTTCGTTCAAGCACGAGTTTATGGTCTTAACTAAAACACCTATTTTTGTTTTTCCATATTTGATGAGCCTGTTAGGAGTTATGCTGACAACGGGGACGCACCTTTTTTCCGAGAGGTCACCGGAAATGACGTCATAATGGAGGAGTTTTAATTTTTTTTTTTGAAAATTTCAGAAATTATTCTTTAAATTTATATCTATAAGACAGAAAAAAGTTTGAATTAAATAAATAATTTTTTACATAGAAAAAAAAAAAATATTGAAAATAGGCCTTTTTTTACCCGACGAAACCCATGTAACCCCTTAAAAAGCTTCTCTCCATCTGCCTTTCGAAAACGGTATAAAACTGGGTAGAGAGCGGTTCGCGCGCTCTTGTACCTCAAATTTTAAACTTATTCATCTCGAAACGACTTTTTTCGGCCTGGTGTTTTCACTAAAAAAAAAAAAAACTATTTAACTGAATCGCCTGTAATTTTAATATGTTGTTCACAACATCAATGGCTATCACCCGTACAAGAATCATATTATTATTTCAATTATTTCGTATTTTTTTTTTATTAAAAAACTGAAAAAAAATCAGATTTTCAGAGTGTCAAATTCAAAACCGCGAAATTTTGTCAATTTTTTTTTTATTCTAGTACGGGACATAGCTACAGTCATACTGATTAATATTTTAAAAATTTAAATAAAATTTTTTTTTTTTTTTTTTTTTGGTATATGCGTTTCAGATAAATAAAAGAGCCAAAATGGACAGGTCCAATTTTTCGGGGTAGGGTCAACTTCTGCACTATTTTTAAAATTATTAAATTTAATTTAATTTTTTTTTTAATTTTTGTATGTAAAAGGGGTTAAATAAAAAGTCTAAAAAATTTAAATATCGTTTTTTATTTTTTTATTGCAAAAAAAATTCCTGAAAATACCATATATTTTCGAGCTCCTGAAAATACTCTAAATTTTCGAACACCGGGACCCCTTAATCTAAAATGCTCAATAATTATTAATTTTATACTATAAAAATTACACCAAAAGTAAAAGTAAACGGGTATACTGTTTATAGTATTATTTTTTTTCGCTTGTTCTATCGCGAACAACCCAACAAATTGGCAATTTCAACCTGAAATTTCCTTTCCTCTTTTACAACTTGGATTCTCACTCTTTTGTCGTAACACAGTTCAATTTTTTTTTTTAAACATTTCACACATTTTAAGTATACCTTAAAAAATTCAACTTTTTAGACTTTATGCATCAAGCCGTGGCTTTTCTCATAATACAATTTATTGTTGCAATCAAAGACTAAACTCACCAGGTAAGGTGCCTAATTTTGCCCAAGGCTGTATATATGAGGCCCATATAGCAAAATGTTCAACTGGTTAGTCAAAAAATAAGCAAATTTTTCTTTAAAATAATTTTAAAAATGCAATTTCAGGCATAGGTGAATCACATAGAGTTGTATATCCTATCCATCATATGTATAGATCCTACCTAAAATCTCGGAAAAGTTTGCGTCGAGTTGGAACTACACCACCCACTGATTCAAGGACTTAAAGTTGATTATCACAGAAAGTTGCTAAACATGCTATTGTAAAAGGCTTGAAATTTTCTTAACACAAAATTGGTCTACTATACCTCAGCCTTCAGAAGTGAAGCAAGAAAATGAAATTTGCTCAACTTAAATTGTTTAATGCGGTGCTCAAAATTTACGTGGCTATAACTACTACATTTATCGAGCAGTATTATTTATAACAATGCACTTTAGTCCTCACTCAACCACTTAGAAACCCCATTTGCAATTCACTTTTATTACATTAATAACTACCAATTATTGTGGCTGAGATGGTTTATTTTACAATTCAAAAATAGTCACAGTTACTTATATACATTTATATGTGCATAACTTTAAGCGCATTAGCTATTTTTTTGCTCTCATATTTCAGTGTGACAGTTCAACTTTTTTATTATTATTTGCAATTGCATAAAAACTACTTTTTATACACAAGTGTTTTTCGTTGTTGATACGCAAATGGCTTTTACACCTAAAATTATGCTACGATAACATGTTTCAAGTACATTTTAAATATTTGTGTGGCGTATAGCGAATAATTCTTGTTAGAAAAATAAAGAACAAATAGTTTTATTTTTTTTGGTTTCGTCGAAATAAAAAAATACAGGGTGACCCATATAGCGGAGATTTTAAAAAATAAAAAAAATAAATAATTGGCGCGTACACTTCTGTTAGGTGTTTGGCCGAGCTCCTCCTCCTATTTGTGGTGTGCGTCTTGATGTTGTTCCACAAATGGAGGGACTTCCAGTTTCAAGCCGACTCCAAACGGCAGATATTTTTATGAGGAGCTTTTTCATGGCAGAAATACACTCGGAGGTTTGCCATTGCCTGCGGAGGTGCGACCACTATTAGAAAAATGTTTTTATTAATTTTGCTTTCACCGAGGCAGAAAGTCAGTACCACATCTCCTCGGAAATGAAATGCATCGCTTTACATTTCAACAACGTTGGGATACATTGCAAACTTATTTCCAACACCTATCTTGCGGAGCCCAATTAGAGAGCTTATTGAAAAGAAGTTCAAGTTCTATTTTCTGACGACGCGCATTTTCATCTCGACGGCTATGTGAACAAGCAGATCTGCCTTATCTAAAGATCAGAAAAGCCCACAGGCTCGGGAAACATGAACTTGGGCAATATTTGGTCTCAACAGAATGGTGCGCCACTTACAATCGAAAATTCGCGCGCCAAGTTTGGAATTTGTCTTATCAACCACCTCGGCACAAATTGCCACCTTGGAACTGCGATGTGATGCCGTTGGACTTTATTATAGGGCGCCGAGAAGAGTCAATGTTATGCAAATAATTCAATAACTATTCAGACTTTATAGTGAACTGTTAACAGGACTATGTGAACTTAATTATCACTTGAAAAAGATAGATGCGATAGAAAATTCTGCAAAGAGGCACAAGAAACAAGAGAACACGTTCTATGCGACTGCCCAGCAGTGGCCCGATGCAGACAAAATTACCTGGGAAATGGGGCAATAGATCCAAACCTTCTGGTAGAAATTAAGCCTACAGCAGTTTTAGGATTTATTAACAGTCTAAAACTGTTTGAGTAGACTACATGGCTGTACAATAGATCTCTTCAGGTCACAGTGCACAAACATCCAATCAATAATAATAAATAGAGCGCGAACGTTGAATTCCGCGTATGAAAAACAATTTGAAGCAGTGTTCCTATGTACCTACCCTATAGGTTTAAAAATGCCACGTGCATCGTTGACGACTTCCCTGGACGGGGTCCAGAAAAAAGTATCTCTCCAAAGCAATATAAGAAAAACATTGATTTGTTTGTGGCAAAGCCGAACTTATCGTTGCGCGAACCTGAATCAGTTTTATCGAAAAGTGGTGTCAATGTGCATCCAGTTAAGGTTCATGTTTGGGGCTGCTTCGCCGAAAAAGGGTGTGGCCATTTATTTGTGTTTACCGCCAATGTGAAAACAGTTATGATGAATAAAATTTACAAGAGAGCATCACTGCAATAAGTTATAAAGATATTTGCAAGAACTAGCTAACTTTGAATTTTGCAAGAGCATCCTAATTATCGAAGTCGAATGTGTATATTTAGAGTGGAAACAGCAAAATGGGATTGATATGTTGGATTGGCCTTCACAGTCGCCTAATGGCAACCCCATTGAAAATGTTTGGGCAAGAGTTAAGCAAAAACTCAAAGGAAAGCAAATATGAACGCTCAAACAGTTATCAAGGCAAATTCAGTTGATTTGGAGCCGATTATTTCCACCACGTGCGCTGGAATTAACACCAAATATGACTCAAAGATGTGAAGCCGTTATAGCTAATGGTGGTGACTATGCATTTTATTGAATATACGGCGTATTGTAAAAATTGTAGGCCCATATAATGTAGTTTGTTTGAATCGGATTGGCCAAATAGTTTCTAAGTTATGGCGGCTACGCTTCCATTAAACAGACTGTATAACCATAAATTTCAATAAAAAAACCCTCAAAAAAGAAATGTTCCATTGAGTGCTAAACAACAAAGAACTTGATTGTATTAAAATGCTAAAAAAACTGTGTAGAAACCTAAAAAAGTACTACACACAAAAATGCAATGCTTTGCGCTCATAAATAATCTGTGCAGCCTTAAAGTGAATGAGTAGTGTTCGTACTCGTATATGGCAAACCACAACGATTTTAATCGCTTTTTAAATATTTGTGCGAATAATAGAGTTTAAGAAATTGGAGAGCATATAAAAATTTTTAATGTACCATACTTTCATTTTATTCTCTTCCCCAAAATTGTGCAGAAGTTAATGGATGACTCAACGCGGCTAATTATTGATGCCAGTGAACGCCATTTTTCGACAAGGTGCATGCAATTGAAAGCGTTAAGACAGTTTCAGCGTTTTAAAGGTGGCACACCATCTGCCGAGAATTGTAGCTGTACAATATTTAGAAATGGTGAAAACATTTACTCAAATTGAAGGTACTGTCGCGTACATATTGCGATTTTTGGTTCCTCACTTCAATGTTAACGACCGTAGAGCGTAAAAAAAATCAGAGGTAACCTGAAAAATCTCAAAAGTAATTGGTGACATGGTCTATTTAATAAAGGTTAAGAGTCAAATGAATATCAGCAGCGCCAAGGGCCGCTATTTCAAGCAATCAGATTTTATTGAAAAACTCGAATTGACAGAGTTTTTTTTTCTAAAGAAACTAGTCGCATAATATCATATACGAATTTCATCTACGACCCTTCATGAAGGGTAATTTTTTATTTCCAAGGTCAGCCCAATAGAGCTGCTGAGAATATTTATGCCACTTAAGTAGTTTCATGTGTTTGGCCGAGGTCCTCGTCCTATTTCTGGTGTGCGTCTTGATGTTTTCCACAAATGAAGGCATCTACAGTTTTACGCCACCTCCGAACGGCAGATGGTTTTTTATGTGGAGCTTTTTTCATGGCAGAAAAATTCTCGGATGTTTGTCATTGTATGCTATAAGAAACAACATTTTTTATCAGTTGGTGTTTCGGAGTAGTTTCGAACCTGTTACCTCTGAGAGGTGGCCACGCACCAACCCATTCGGCTACGGCGTTCGCCAACCGCGTGAAATGCACGCAATAATTTTTGAATCTGTGTGGCGAGAACAAAGATGCATTTTTGATGGTGGCGCAACTTCTGTTCTTCACTACATAGGAACTTGAGCCGAAGCCCTAGCCCAAATCGCAGTTTATGTAGTGGCACAAAAATTATGTAGAACCACTTTAGGAGTTCAAGGTGTCACAATTGGCTGGAAGGATTATGATCACAAGTCGACATTCAGAAGGCATCTTATTGGTGTGCAATAAAAAGTACCAAGAAGGTATTAATACCATATTTCCGGATACTACTACGCTATAAGTTTAGAAAAACTAAGAAATGTCTCCAAAGAGAGAAAAAAATGGATAATGGACGGGAGACGCGCTTTATTTTGTATGTGTTTTCCCTCTTTTCTTTACTAGAGTCATGCTGCGATATCTACTGTACAAAGGTCTGACTACTACCGCTCAGTCCATAGTGCAGATTAAGTCACCTTAATTATTAGTTGTTTCCAGCACTGCAAAAGAACTTTGAAAAAAAAAAAAAATTACTGATGATATTTATATTTGTGCCTATTTTGAGGGCCTGGACTGGCACTCAGGTTCCACATTTCACAACTATATAGTCTTCCACAGTGACTTCATGTTGGCATCAAAAATCCTTAACTTCGTATATCTGGGTATCGATCTCCAAACGTTATCTAGCATACCAAAGGCAGCTCGTCATTTAGCTAAGCGATTGGAAATGTATGTTGCTGACCCGCTATGTAACGTTGCAATGATGCTGCCAAGATAACAGAGCGCGTCGACTTCTTTTAGAAGAGTGCCGGCAATATGGGCAGCTAACTTTGTCTTCGCGATTTTGATTTTCAGGCCTGTCTGCGTTGGAACATCACTAACCGAATGTATCTTCACTGATATATGCGAGTGTTTGTGCGCCAACAAATAAATATCGTAGACATAGTCTAGTTCTTCAAGATGACCCTTCAGACCCCAGGACATCTATTTTCCGCATTCTACTTTCGCACAAGCTTGTCGTATTACTTCGTCCAAGAAATAATTGAATAACAGTGGGGATATCACACAGCTCTGTATGACACCAGTCTGGACTTCAAGACTGGCACTCAGAGCATTTTCGTGCTTCACACGGCACCTAGCACCTGAGTAAAATTCGTTCTGTCTTATCTGCCTTTCCGTTCCCAGTAATTCCCATGCAAATTGCAATCATTAAAGATGTACTTGATTGTTCTGCCTTAGGATATTCAGCTTATTAATACATTCCAGTATCAGTTTTGATGAAATCGTTTGCGTTACTCACTAATCTTTCGCATATATTCGTACTTTGCCTTAACGACCCTGAACTTGTACGAGTAGCAATACGAGAATTTTTAAAAATACCTTTGAGGCATCAGCAAGCTATAATTGCTTTCTATAGTCTCCTGGGGTTATTAGTATATACGATAAACTAGTTTTTATACAACTTTTCATTAACTAAACTACTTCAATATATGTGTCTGTGCATATGTTTCAGATTTTGCGTGTGATTAAAAATCTAAATTTCTTAACGTAAGCTATCACAGTCTTCGATGCAAATGAAGCCATACGTGACACCACTTACATATACATATACACGTAAGTGCCTACTTGTTGCTATATTTAATGAACTTTTAAATCATATGAAATTCGAAGCTCTAAGACCTTTACACCAGCATCAAGCTACAAGCTATGGGAGTAATCAACTAATTAATGGCATGTAAACGAGAATGAGTGAAGGAGTGGATTTGTACGCCTGTGTGCGCTTGTACTCGTGCGTGTGTATGTTTTGCTTAATCAAGGTAGAGAACAGATCACAAATACCTTCTGGGTGTTATAGCTTCTAATATTTACATGCTTAAGTTGTTGTTGTGCTACACTTGTATGTAAGTATGTATATTTAATAAGGTATGCAGGCCACTGTCACATAACCTTACAGCTACACAGCCAGTTGATACTGGGAAGTGTTGCTGTCACAGTTGGCATACACTCGTATGGTGCAAATGTGGATGTGTATGAACGTTCGTCATAGTTGAGTGGATTTGTGCGCCCTGCTACTACTCGATTCGGCCCCAGTTCGATGACCACTCGAGGCTTGAAACAGAAACATTGTGTGTCATCCAACGTTGCTTTCATTTGTAGAGCAAATCGCACTGTAGAAGATCGGCCAAATATGTTTGTATGCACGAATTATACGAGTACTCGTACATCTGTATGTACATGGTATGGTATTTTTAGTTACCCATATACCTATACATCTCCGTAGGTGCGCTTCAAGTGTTTAATGAATCGATAAGGCATTTAAGCGGAACAAGACAACTTTGATAGGCAACAACGGCAACAGTAGCGAATGTAGCAAGTGATTGCATTTGACATCTGCCTACATACACCTATAACTATGCATGTATGAATACATATGTATATCGACACATGCATGGCTATGGCTATACATGCATTTAGAAATTTACAGTCATCGGTCGATGCAGCAGCCCGCTCCTCAACAGCTCCAGAGTGCAACATGAAAAAGATCGGTCATAATATTTTGCCTGCTGCTATTAACGCTTATGCAAGGAAGCAAATAACTACCATATGGTGAACGCAAGTCTAGCATATGAATACCAATTTGTAATCCTGTATATGCTTGTGTGAATATACATTTCTCAGATTGACATACAAATATGTTTCCTTTGTTAAGCCTTACCGCAAAGCCAATATGTTTTGATGACTTCGAAAGGCAAGGTGAGCTATAAAGAGACGCATAGAAAAACTCATAGCATATTAATATGTATGTGCGTGTCTGTGTCACACCTTACTTAAAGGCACCTGTATGTATGTATGTGTATGAGCTATTTCAATACAAATAAAAATAAGATTTTCTCACATTCCATGCGGGTGTTTATCTGTATGGTTGCCACATAATCGTTTCGGTTGAGTGGTGGCAGTGGCGACCATGAAATTTTCCATACATAGAAGTAGGTACACACATTTATAAAAAGGATGATCAATTTAGAGGTATCGGATTTTAAATGGAAGTAAAACAACGAAAATTGAAATTGATTGGGCAATCTTTATTATTTCTGTGTAGAACCATTCCTCACATTTATTTTTCAAATACAATCCCTTTAAAATATTGACCGCAATAATTCGGCTGTAATTCGGCCATCCTTAAACACCAATTTTGAATGAGTCGCTGGAGGACTTCGGTCAGGCATCTCATGAATAACTTTAGTAATATTGGCTTCCAATGCCTCAATCGAAGCTGAGTATTCAGACTTTACATAAATAAATAAAAAAAGAATTGGCACGTACACTTCTCTTAGGTGTTTGGCTGAGCTCCTCCTCCTATTTGTGGTGTGCGACTCCATAGGGCAGATATTTTTATGAGGAGCTTTTTCATGGCAGAAATACACTCGGAGAATCGTCTACTGTGATAAGTGTTAGAAAAAACCTTTACTTCATTTTGGTGTTTCACGGAGATTCAAACCTATGTTCTCTGAATAATAGTCACGCAAGAGCCTATTCGGCTACGGCTGCCTCCATAGACTTTACATACCCCCACAAATAAATGTCCAAAGGTGTGATATCCCGCGATCTAGGTGGTCAATCCTCTGGCCTAAGACGAGAGGTAAATTGCTCACCGAAACGATGACGCAGTAACTAAATTGTTTCACGTTCAATGCAAGTAGCGCCTCACCAAACGGTTGTTTTCAATGGACGTAATGGCAGTTCTTGAATGGCTTCGGGCTGTTCTTTAGCCCAAATACGGCAATTTTTCTTACGGACGTAGCCATTAAGTAAAAAATGGGTCTCATCGCTGAGCATCATAAGTTGACCTGCGTGCGATGAACACTTTTCACAGATCGTCGTCTTTCGTATACAATTGTATGATTTGTAAACGTTGTTCAGGCGTAAGTCTTTCCACGATGAAATGTCAGTGAACACTGAAAAAAATAATGTATTTGGTTCGACAGTAGTCACGCGTGATCTGCCAAAAAATCCTATAGTACCTCCAATCTGATCCCCCTTTACATATTTATATGTACAGGGCCGTCGGGGTAAATCCGAAATATTGAACTTAAAAAAAAACTATTGGATATTTACTCAAACATAATTTTATTTGCACTTAACTTTGTATAATGTGAGTACACATATCATAGTTGAAAATTATTCAATGTAACCTTCATCTCGTGCAATTACCTGCTCTAGCCGAGACCTGAAGACCTTTGTCCATTGTGGTCATTACTTCCTCGATGGTTGTCTTCAGAGCGTCCTTAGGCTTCGCGTTAACTTTTGCTTCAACAGTGCCCCACACGTAATAATTAAAAGAATTGCAGTCTGGGCTTGAAGGTGGCCAAAAATCTGGTGACCAGTGGTAGGGTTGGTTGTTCTGGAGCCAAGCCTGAGTCTTCTTTGTCTTATGAGCAGGTGCGGAGTCCTGCTGAAACACATATTCTCTTCCAGCAGCCACGCGGTCCATCCAGGGTTGCGTTTTTTTGTAGCCAAACCACTTAATTATCTCTTTAGGGCTTTTTCCGGCACGAAGTGACTCTAGTATCGCAGCTCTTCTGTCCTGCTCTCGACTCATCGTTTCACTAGCACTTACTCCGGCACTCCAATGTCAATCAGGAAACAATACACTAAAAATATGTCCCTTTATCAGCGGTTTTAGACTTAACGCTACTGCTCTAGAGCTTTCGAAATGTTTTCCGGATTTACCTCGACGGCCCTGTACTATATATATCTATAAATAACAGGCAAGTATTGGAACATACAATCGCATGCATATAATTTATGCAGAATACTGAGGACTAGTTAAGAATGTAATATATAATTACATTTAAAATACCATTGTGATTAGGAAGAAAGTATTTGCTATGAATTATTTTTTTCTAGTTAGCTCTCCTATAACTGATGTGGAAGGGTACTTATTTCTGAGTGACATAGTGAATTAATTTTTAAACTTTTAGTCACAATTTTATTAAATCTCCCATTAAAATTATCAGAATATACTGAGCTTATCAATATTTCTGCGTTGTCATCATTAACGAATTTTCAGGCCTTAAACAAATTCTAGCTGTAGTTCCAAACGGTTGAATTATTGTTAATTTCCGGTATATAATTTACTGTTACTATAATTTACCTACAGTGTGAATTCCGTATATGCTCGCTAACAGGCTGCTGATCCCATGTGCATACCTATATATACAAGGTGGCGCAAAATTAATTGGAAGATTTCTAATTTTTGCAAATAGAATGCGTAAAGGTCAAAATTAGAATTTCAAATTAATTATCTTTTATTTAGCAAAAAAAGTTACCAAAAATAAAATTTGATGATTAATTTTGCGCCACCTTGTATTTGCCTAATATACATACAAGGTGCATGGGGTATTTGAGGAGATACATAGGCATATGTGGCTATAACTTTCCGAAACTATTATTTTTGTTTTTGCTCTTTTTCAGATAAGACATAGAGGACTACAACGTAACTCAAGAAATGAAGAGACTTAATGTTTCTGAGGATCTTTTCCGTCGAATTGTCCGTGAAGATCTAAGGTATAAGTCCTACGTTATGTTGGAGAAAATACGAGAACAGCGAGTTATTCGCCTTCTAAACAAAATTAAACACTCTGAAGCGCCAGAAATGTCTGACATTTAAGTCCATTATACTACACTTGGATTCTTTTTTAATTTTCTTTAAATTTACCCGATCTCCGAAGAAATCCGTCTCATCCTCCTCTTCACAAGCTGGGCAGAATATACTGTCTGAGATGCTTACCTTTCTCATGTGCTTCGCCCACAGAAAGTGGCCCGTCATCAGTTCAACCAGCTGTCTGCAGTTCCTTCTGCTCAATGACAGGAGGATTTGCGACAGTCGATCGGACATGACAGGCAACATCAGTTTAGTGCATCCGCAGCCTGCCAAGCTCGCTTGTGGGTTGTAGTAACCCATTTGTTAACCGTGGCTTTGATGGCTGCAGAAGGGAGTGGTAAAACGGGCTCTGAGCCAAAGAAGTTGGCCTCAGAGCCCATCCTAGCTAAGGAGTCAGAGGTATCCTTACCCACCATACCCACGTGTCCCAGGACCCATATTAACAACAGGCTATTATGCCTGGATTTGCAGGACTCGAATACGCCTGATGGGGTTGGGGGGCTTTCTAAGGCCAAGAGCGCAGCTTGGCTGTCGCTGCAGACACATTAGATCTGCCTCTCCATCTCTTTTCCACAACAAAGTTCATATCAATCAGTCTGTTTTGCCGTCGTTTGACAGATAGCAGCACACGATGCTTACACCAACTTCCCCTAGGAACGCCC
The DNA here is from genome assembly GCA_037575425.1 of Anastrepha fraterculus. Classification (NCBI taxonomy): domain Eukaryota; kingdom Metazoa; phylum Arthropoda; class Insecta; order Diptera; family Tephritidae; genus Anastrepha; species Anastrepha fraterculus. The sequence continues at coordinate 55,704 of JAYXIM010050858.1, forward strand.
TCTGCCATCAAACTTGGGTACTTATTGAACCGCCCTCGTAGTTAATATGCCACCCACTTCCCGTGTCTGTGTATAACAACTTGGCTTCGTCTAGAAGAACTTTCGGTTATTTTTGTAGCTTAATCTGAAGAAAGATCCCTACAAATTTTTTTAAAGTCGTGGAAAGCTGTTTTCCCCCTGAAATTTGGCTTTTATTAGAGTCTACACATTTCCAATTCGATTTGCATCCGGACTTTTAGAAGGTCAATCAAACTATTGGCAACTACTTAATTTTGCTTTCCAAGATGAGCAAAGTGGATTCCTGGCTTTTGCGTTATTATCTTCCGAAGAATCCAATCCACTGCATTCGGTGCATAAAGCTTTTCCGTTTCTTGTCTGCTCGTATACTGCAGCCCTAAGTCTTCCGAGAGGGGGATTAACTTTGCGCTACCTTGTATATTATACGGCAATGACTTGAGCTCACGCAATTCAATATAAGGCTGATCGTTTCAAAAAATTAATACGAATTGAAATATTACTTCTACTACTACTTTTAATCAGTTCAGTTTTTAAATGAAAATAGCCTCTAGAAAATCTAAAATTTACTTCGAAGCCATTTACGTACTTGTACCCAAAATGGCACCCTTTCTACATTTCGGTACCTGCATTCCTTAGCTTGGTAAACTTATTATCACTTCGATTTGATTAACACAAGATTTTGCTGGCCACTCACTTAAGTAGTCGGCAATCACACTTATTGTCTGTCATTTCGTTCTTTAATAAATGCAGCAGCTTCGAGCTTAAACGAATGAAGTCTAGAACACTTTTAATATTATCGCAAACAGGTCACAACTCTGCTTGTGCGCGGTAAACACTTTTAATAAAGCCTCTGCTAAGCTTCATCACTTTCATAAAGTACAGAATCTACAACAAATGAGAATATTTCTATGCAGCCACACTTTAAGGAGTCTCAACGTATTTACAAAGTCTGCAACGCCAATATTTCGGTAGATTTTTATTGAGAGAAACATTCCACATAAACGTATTTATATGTACACATGTACGAGTATTTATAAACGCATAATTGAGAAAATGATTTCACGTCCTCTGCTGTGCCATAATCGCTTTAATCTCTTGTGGGTGGCTTGCGAACGGGGTGAAACGCCTAAAAACGTGCAAACAAGCGAATGATTCAATATTGAGAGGCGGCAATCTGACAGTTTTTTAACAGGCGTTTTGTAGACGCAGTCGAGCGCGCCAATATGCGGCATATTGAGTGCGTAAAATTTAATAGCACCTGAATGTAGGCAACTTAATTATGTTACTTAATAATAAAATTTTAAGTGTTAAATATTGTTTTTGTCGATGGTTAATAATGAAATGAACAATAAAGTGAAGTCATTAATTTTCACATCTTTTCGAATCAGAGTTAGGAAATTAAGGAAATAATATAGTTATTAATATAATAAGTAGTTAGGGAATTTAATGAAAAAATATTGATACTACAAATTTGAGAAGTTCGTACAAATCTCATAATGTGGGCTTTAAGGGATCGCCCGCATAAATTATTATAAAATCTAAGTCCGATTTCACTTGAAAAGATCTCATTTAAGTGGATATATAAGAAAAATTGAAAATGTCTATATGTATGCAGACAAATAATTAAGTTATATCGTTTTTTTTTTAGCTGCGAGAGAACTATCACTATCGATAACCTATAGTTTGACAGCTGATATTGACATTACTGTTCAGTAGAATTTCGTAAGTCATCATTAATCCTTTTATGCCAGAACAACGTTTCCTAATTATGGAAATTTACTTTGAAATAAAAAAAATCTTTGCGCGAAGTTTTATTTTACGTGCGGTTTACAAGGTCTCAAGCCTCATCTCTCGTTATTCCTTTCGATATGAGGAAGGAGCTGCGGTTACGTAAATAGCGAGCGTTATTGAGTCTTGCTGACTGAATTTGTGCCTCCAAAAGTGGGTCCAACAAGACGGCGCAACTTAAAAATATATTTATTGTAATATTCAAGCTATCATTGACGCCATTCAGGTATGACCAGATTTGTTAGAAAAGGCAGTCAAAAATTGGTTTGATCGAATGAAGCATGTAACTCGTACCTGCGGCGGACATTTACCGGATATCATATTCAAAAAATACATGCCATGCATGCAATTAACATATCTGCCAGATTTGGTTTATTGCTTCGGGGAATAAGTTCGTAGCGTTTTTTCGAAAATTTTGATTTACACAAATAAAAACTAATTATATCAATAAGTTAAAAAATTATTTATTCGTCATTGCTGCTTACAATCCCTTCTCACCTCTCAACCAATTTGTTGATGGGGTTCCAGCAAAACTCGTCTGGTCTGATGTCAAAGAAGTTGTTGAACCAGTTTTTAAGGACCTCTTTGTTATCGAAGGTAACGCCCTTCATATGGTTTGACAGTCCGGAGAATACAGTGGATGCTGAAAGACCTCCGATTCGAGCTCTTGGAGTGTACCTTCTGCTCAAATATGAACGAGACGTTATCAATAAAACGGTCCGCGGATGACATATGGCAAAAATAAATTTTTGGTTTTTTGGTAGGACTGTTATAAGCTTACATGGCAAATTTCAGCGTGATATGTCACATAGTTTGTTTTCTGTGCTACTGTAAACAAGTCAAGCTCGAGTGTGTTCTTCGAATTCTCTTTTATGACTTCAATTGTCTCAAAATGTTTTCCTCGGAGCGGCAACTTGAGCTTGGGAAACAGGAAAAAGTCACATGGAGCCATATCAGGCGAATACGGTGCTTGCGGAACGATATTAACATTATTTTTGTTCAAATAATCGACTAAAAAATATTACTTTATGAAATCTGTAACACCCAACTCTTTCTACTTGTACCTAATATAGAATCCTATTATACAATATTTCACGCCTGTCATTAGGTAACAGCAAATGTTTTTAAAATTAAATTACACTAATTCATTAGCGTTGCCGGCTGATTGAAGCCGTTGTTGCTAATTAATAGCTTTAATATATGGATGTATGTATGTGTGTGTGCTGGCGTAATGAAAGAGCAATTAAGCAAACTGGCAGTTGGTGGAGCCAAAACTGAGGCTACATAAAATGGCATAATAATAGGCGTATTAGCGCTGGCTTCATATACATCCATGCATACAGTGTTGGAGAAAACATATGACAGACATAATCGTTGTTATGTTGCTTGATTAATCTTTAAATTAAAGAAATTATCAATAAATTTAATTGAGTTACTAGCATAAATACTACTTTATAAGTACATTAAGGAAAGTTAATATTTATAAGGGCCGAATTACATACATATATATGTATATATGTTGTATAAATGAATTATATAAATACATACGTATGTGTGTGGTGTGCGTTTGATGCTTTTCCACAATTGAGGAGGGACGTACAAGTTTTACGCCAACTCCGAATGACAGCTACTCTGCGTGTTTGTATCAGGAGCCTTTTTATGGCAGAAAGATAGTCGAAGTTCTGCCATTGTCTGCCGAGGAGTGGTCCCCTTTATCAGTTAGTATTTTGAATAGTTAGAATTGGTGTTAAAAATAGTTTTGTAAATGGAAAAAGTAGGCGATTACGTTTAATAATCAATGCTAGGATGGGCTTCTTTCTATTTTTAAGACTGTTTTTCCGGGCTCGCCGGAATTCGATTTCTTCTTCGGCGGCGGTACGTAGAGAACGAGAAATGTTGCTCCATTGCTCGTGCGTTCCAGTTTGTTGGGCAGTAGTCTCTGAGGGCAGGAGTGAGAGCCGAGTGGCGAATCTTCTGGCTGTCTGTTGTAATTGCAGCTTTTCGATGTTGAACATTCTTTGCGTAGGTAGATGTACGTTTTTTGCTGCATAGAGGCGTGTGCGCAGTTTGGGCTACAACAAGGTAATGATCCGAGTCGATGTTGGGTTCTCGGATCGTACAACAACCGTTACCGGATGTTGCGTTGTGCAGGCTAAATTTTCCGACTGTGGAACCAAAAATTCCCTCCTTGGCGTTGAAGTAGCGTAGCATTAAGGTACCAGACATTCCAGATGCATGCCCTCAAATCGTTATCCTTAGTGGATTTGCAGGGGTCGTCATCAGTAAAGGAAGTTCTCATCCGAGGCTTTGTTCGAGTTTTCATTGAGGGGGATTTTTATGAGGCGGGTCCCAAACTCAGCGCAAAACCAGGTATCCTGGTATGCTTCGCCTTCTCACTTTGGCTCGTCTCGAACGGGTGTTCGGAAGCTACCCTGAGGATACTTGCGCTAATCCCGGAAGTTGTAGGCCATATGCAGAAAAATCGTCCTGGCCACTCCCAAATGAATAGCGATCACTAAATTTCCCCACTTGGGTCGACTTCTACATCCATCAAACCTAACCTAACCTACGTACACTACTGTGGCCGAGCTCCTCTTCCTATTTATGGTGTGCATCTTGATGATGATATGGCAGAAATACACTCGGAGGTTTGTCATTGCCTGTCGAGGAGCGACCGCTATTAGAGAAATCGTTTGCTATTATTTTGTTTTGTGCACGGAAATTCGAACCTACGTCCTCGCAAACGGTAGTCACGCACCAACCCATTCGGCTACAGCGACCGGACTTTCTTCTTTCTGATATTATTTTCTAGTAAAGTTGGTGTTTATATTAAAATGGACTTTGTATTTGGATGATTCATTAAGGGATTAGTAATCGAACAAGGTATTAGGAAATTTGACAACTACTTAAATTGGATATATTGCTTAATTATGATAATCTAATATCCTTGTTTAAGCTACCGAAGCAAAATAATTGTATTTGATATTTTAATTTTTTTATTCATATTAAATGATTTTGCACAGCCAATTCAAATTTATGTTTTGTTCGACACTGTGCATGCAAATGTATTTGTATATAGCCATAAGTGTACCTATACTGAGTTTGTTTGTGTTAAAAAAAATGTGTTAAGCAATTAAGATGTTGCATTATTAATTATGACATTTACATGGGCATGACTTGCACCTAAAACTATGCAGCATATTTAATATAATGCTCAAGTAAATATTAGCGCATGTATTTGCGCTTATTGGGATTTATTGAATGCACACATACATATGTAAATGCGATTGTTATTGTGCTAAGTGTTGCATAACTACAGATTATTTACTTAGTTCGACTATGAAAATTAAAATTAAAATTAATAAAAACATATTTGATTAGGCAGTCGTTAATAATATTTATTAGTTTATTTTCATATTTATTAAACCTAAATGCGAAGGAGCCCATACGCGTAAGTAGGTGAAAATTTTAAAAATAACTAGCTAACTTTTGTGAAAAGTTTGAAGTCAATGCGCGAGCCGTTCACGCGTTTCTGGGTGAAAAGAAGAGGTGGATAATGGTACTACTAAGAAGAAGCATGACTAAATAATTATACAGAAGAGAGTCTGCTGAAATCATAGATTATGTTAAGAAAATAAAGTTTCTGTTTAGTTAAAACAGTGCAAATGAACGCTTCGATTTCTCGCGAAGATTGTACTATATTTTTTGAAATTATACATTTTTTGTTTTCCCAGCATCAAGTTTTCAAGAATTTACCTTTGTTTCCGAAGTTTGTGATATTTTTCCATAGGAACGGTTGTATTTTATTTTTTATTTTATGAATTTTTTCATAAATATATATACTCGTATGAATATGCGTGTGTTAGTATGTATATAGTATGCGTATTAATATGATTTGTTAATTATACAAGCTGACGCAAAAGAAACCTTGCGATGTTTTTTGGCTGAAATTAAAAAAAAAAAATGAAAAACTTTGATTCTTCTTGTGAATTATTTTTATTTGGTTTTTTAATTTTTTTTACATCAAGTCGAGAATATGATGTCATGTAAATGGCCGCCGCCACAGTTGATTGCCATTTGAGCCCTTTTTATGGCATTTTTCATCACTTTGGCCAAAACTTCCGGTGATAAGTCCCCACATTCTTGACGGATATTGTCTTTAAGAGCTGCAAGAGTTTGAGGCTTGTTGACATAAACCCGCGACTTCAAAAAGTCCCACAAAAAGAAGTCTGGAGCGGTCAAATCAGGCGATCTTGCTGGCCAGGGCAAATTGCCAAAACGGGAGATTAAGCGCCCGGGAAGTGCATCCTTCAGCATATCGGTTGTGGCACGTGCAGTGTGCGCCGTTGCCCCGTCCTGTTGGAACCACATGTTTTCCAATCCCAATTCATCAAGTTGCGGCAAAAAGAACTCGTTGATCATTGCTCTGTAGCGCTCACCATTCACAGTAACCATTTGGCCCGCGACGTCTTCGAAGAAAAAAAGGTCCGATGACTCCTCCAGCGAAAACAGCACACCACACAGTGACTTTGAGCGGATGTAATGGCTCTTTGTGGGTTACACGCGGATTTTCAGTGCCCCAGAAGCGTAAATTTTGCTTATTTACGTACCCGCTAGGATGGAAATGGGCCTCATCACTCATGTTTATTTTTGATGAAAAATCATCTTCCTCTTGGTGGTGATTAAGGAGGGCTTGAGCGTGTGTTAGACGCGATTGGCGGTCAGCAGCTAACAGCTGATGCACCGTCTGGACTTTATACGGAAACATCTTCAAATCTTGTACCCAAATTCGCTGTAACTACCGTCGACTGATACCCATTTGCGTGGCACGTCGTCTGGTCGATGTCGACGGCACTTCCATGACATCCTCGGCTACAGCAGCAATATTTTCTGCAGAACGGCTACTCCGGGGTCTGCCACGCCTGGCAGCATCTCGTGTTGTGCCAGTCTCTTCGAGGCGAGCGGCTAAACGTCGCAGTGTTTCACCAGTAGGCGTTGGACGGCGAGGAAATCTGCGACGAAATTCACGTTGTGCCAAAGTCTCCGATCGATTATTGGTCAAATAAATAGTCAGCAATATTCCGCGTTCTGGAGCAGTGTAGCGTAACATTGTTTATTAACGTGTATTTCGCATGTGTTTACTACACAAAATTTATAGCATTTTCTGATAGGAGGATTACTTTAGCGCCACCTGTTACATTGTATGTACAAGGTGGCGCAAAATTAATTACCCTGCCGGAAAGAGTTATATTTTTTGCAAATGGCAAATGGCAACCAATGTAGCACGCAAAAGTCAAAATAAAAATGTCCATCATACAAAATCATTTTTGTTTAATTTAACAAAAAAATTACCAATAACAAAAATTGAGGATTAATTTTGCGCCACCTTGTACAAGTTATAATATATTTTTACAAACGCATTTAATCATTTTGGGTAAGTCTCTCATATAAAATACACGAATAATACTTCGACGGATGTCGGTGCCAAAATATCGATCTAAGTAAAATTTCTGAACTTGGTTTCTCCCGGTCTTATTGAACACCTACATTCATCATTCTTTCTCTGTTTCTTACGACTATTATATTTTTGAATTTCTATATGAATATTCTGCCATTAAATTTTTTGTGAACTAGACAGTTGCAATATAAAAACAGATAAGCAATGGAGCGCTAGATTCCGGAACTGTAATAACATTGCCGATTTTTTTTTTAGCGCAGCGTGAATATCAACGTCTGTCTCCTAATCGTGTCCCGTCAACTTGACCAACATTCCGGCGTTTTGCTGTTCATATCTAGCAGACTGGAACCACACGAACATCGCAGAGCGTAGCCGCCAACGGACTGGTCGTTCAGTCGAGAGTATCCCAGCAGTGGCTGTCGCTGAGGACGAAGACATATAAACCAGGCGACGCAATTGGGCATCACTAAACGGGCTCTACAGTGAATTATAGTGAAATACATAGATATGTTCCCGAATGAATTATTATGTGAATCATCCTCAATCTCAACAGCGAAGGGGACGATTTTGTACCGAAAATCATGATGAGCCGCATTTCTACTTAAGCGGTCATGTCAATAACCAAAATTTTCATTTTTAGGGCACCGAAAATCCTCATTTGAGTTCCGAAGAGTCATTATATTCAGTCAAAGCTACTGTCCGGTGCTGCATTCATGCGGGAGGAGTGATTGGCTCTATTTTTTGAGGAAGTCATCGGCAATATAGACACTGCTACTGGGGACCACTACAGGGCCGTGATAAACTACTTGTTACTGTCGGAATTGGATGAATGGGGTTTGGTGAGCATGTGGTTTCATGTGGTATTGTACAGAAAGCGTATTCTCCGGTTGCGGCGACTCGGCATGGCCATCAGGATGGCCCGATGTAGTCGCGGGTGTATATCATTCGACAATCTTCAGTTGTAATCCGTAGGTTTTAAGCTTTAGCCCTCAGCGAGTATATGTGGTGAGAATGCGTTCATCTATCACCAGAAATCTCGCGGGAAGTCATGGAAAATTCGATAAAACGGGCACAAATGCCGGCAGCCTTTTGACGAATATCATCTTTTTACTTAACAGAAAAAATTTATAAAGATTACCATCATTCAAAATTATTTTTTTATTTAGTAAAAAAAATATTTAAAACACAAAATGTTAATGTTAATTAAGAGCACTATAATAAAATAAAATAAATTTGAAATTTAAAACAAAGTCCATTCCATTAAAAGTGGGGTTAAAAAAAATCCAAAAAAAAAAAATTCTTAAATGTGATTGGAAAAGGACCAATAACTATGAAAATAAAAATAAGTGCTACAATTTGATAATCGCTGAAAATGAGTCATGATGGGCACCAAATTTATGGGATTTGGAGGCTCTTAAATTTGAGATTTAAAGCAAAGTATTTTAATTGAATTACATGGGAGTAGAAAAAACTTCAAATAAAAAAAAATCAGCTAAAAAAACACCATTAAAAAAACAACAAAAGAAAAATTCTTAAATTTCAAGTTTGGAGGAAAATATTTTAATTCTATACAAGAGAATGTAAAAAACACCGAACAAAAAATTACAAAATATGACTCCAACAGAGCTCCAAAATTCACAGAAAATGAGTTATGAAGCGCACAGAGTTCATGGAATTTGGAGTCTTTAAGATTTGAAATTTAAAAGAAAGTATTTTAATTCAAGTACAAAAAACAAAAAAACCAAAAGCAAAAATTCTTAAATGTGGCCCAGAAAGGCCCAACTCATGGAAATTAGAGTCTTTTAAACTACAAAATTAGAGGAAAATATTTTCATTCAATTATAAAGTGGTATAAAAAACATAAAAAAAAATTTTAATGTGATTAAAAAAATCAAATTAAAAAATGTCAAAAAATAACTCCAACAGAGATCCGAAATTCACTGAAAATGAGCCATATAGCGCAACGAATTCATAGAACTTTATTTTAGTTCAATTACATCAACAAAAACAAAAACCAACAAAAAATTCAAAAATGTGGTCCAAAAAGGCCCAATTCGTGAAAATTGTAGTCTTTAAATTTGAAATTGACTCAAAAAATAAAATTAAAAAAGCTCCAAAATTCACTGAAACTGAGTTATAAAGCGCACAGAATTTTTCGGACTTAGAGCTTTTTGAAGCCATTTATTAGACTAAGGATCGAAATGCAAGTATTCCTCTGGGCCATTTCAGCATGTCTTTACTTGCTGTTGTTTTTTTTTGTTTGCAGTTTTACTTCATTAGAGCTTAAAACTAAATATCTTTATTTGCTGTTCTAGGTACAGGCAGGTCAAGCAGTACCTTTTGAAGTTTTTTAATGCAGGGGGAAATGCCAATCTTTACGTTTTATAAAAGCAAATCAGACGATCAGTCAGCTGGTCAGCAAGTTCAGACAATAACGAACTGGCAGTTCAAAGAGCTGCAACTACGATGATATGGAACGATTTTCCTTAAAAGCAAACCGCAAACAGGCATTTTGATAATAAGACGGCCTAACGCTGGGAGGGAGAACGCAAGCATGTTCATATGTATAAACGAATACTTTCTCTCGCAGTGAGCAGACTGAAGTATTAGCAATCTCGTCCCACATCAGCGTAAACTTAGAGAAAGGTTCGACAACCGCATTTATTCGACAAATGCGACTGCTACCTAAATAGTTAAAGGCGCCCAAATCACGTGAAAATATACCAATCAAGTTTCTAAGTACCAAAAAACACACGTATACTATTCCTGAATAATGAAACTAGTTCATCAATATGCGCAAACGTCCACTTACTTCCAACACTATGCGCCTGAAAGTATGTCTTAATCAGTTTTGTAAACAAAAGCTTCCTAGCAAATAATTTGTTTACTTAGATTGCGCAGCTCAAGCACAGGCATAAGGATGCTTACATGTACTGTCGGCAAGCATAATAGGCTACTTCCGACTAGCTTTGCTGCTTTTATTATTCGAAGTTATTTATTGACTTGTGTAAGCTTCTATTGAAAGAGGAAAATGCTAGCCTTCAACTGAGTACTCCGATTACGCACAGCAACAATGAATGACTAAAGATATGGAAAATGAAATGAGTATCAAATGTTGAAATTCTTCGAATTATAAACAAAAGTTGTTCCCAGACATATGTAGGTGTGGTTGTAATGTCACGAAAAGACATCGGTGCGCTTTTGAATAAACACAATCGATACAGTATTCAATTAAAGTGTGAGCTATAAATAATCAATATTCGGGATATACATCTGTACTCACGTTTCTTAAGCATCGCTAATAAATGAAACTATTTTCTATTTCCTATTATTTATTCCTAATACTCGTATGAATACTACAGTGAATGAGCTTTGCGTGGATCTTTATTGCTTGATAGAAAAATAAATGTTGCATGCTTACTTAAATTTGACCAATTCTGAGGTAATGGCGTGCATAGAGTATTCATGTGGTCACGTTATCTACTATATTGGTATGCTCTTAAAGATCGATATCATGCCAACAATTCAGAAGCAATATCGTTGGCTCTATTCAGAATGGACTTTAGCAGTGCCGGTCAAGGCAACCATTTAAATAAACTTCTATTGTTCAATTAATCAGAAAGTTTAATATTTAAGAAATAAAATCATTGAAAGGTATTTTTTAAGGAGACATAAATATATGTGAACTCTTAATTGGAGCATAGGGCGTGTAAGAAAAGGTAGGGTTAATTCTGTGAAAAAAAATATTTTTTTAAGAATTTTTTCCGGCCATACAGATGTGTTCGATTATTCAGCCATTTTCCATATAATAATCCAAGAATTGAAAAATATTTTCCTAAATTTTCATTGTAAGATATCGAGCATTGAGCGAGTTTCATTCCATTTACCACCGCTCGTATTCGCATTCAATATGCCGTCAAATCGGCTGATTTTTGAACGAATATGTTTTTTAGTGAAGAGAGTGAATTCAATTTATTCGGTTGTGATGGCAAATAGAAAATATGGCACGAAGCGAATGAAGAGCTGCCAACCGACAAACCTAATGGACTGTATATCAGCGAATAAGGACATTAAATTGCAGTTTAGGAGAACAACTATTGAATGGTTTGTTTATTTAGACATTCCGAAAAACAATGTGAAAGAATTAGTAAGCCAATTGGATCTGAGTAGCGGATGGTATTTGCAAAAGGACAACAAACTGAAGCATAAACTCCATGAGTGGCTTTATGATGTGCCAAAATAACTCTATTCGCTCCCAATCGCAAGATCTTAACCTGATAGAACATTTATGGCACGAATTAGAATGCCGGATACGCAAAAGAACTTATTGTCAATGCAAAAAGAAAGTATATACTATACCTATATTGATAAGTTTTCACTATTTATTAATTTACTTTTTAATTTTAATTTTTTTTTATAAAAATATAGTTCATACCACATCAAACAACCATATAAAGAGTTAGGGGTAGTCAGAGGCCCGAAAAAACCATGATTTTCAATAATTTTTTTTTTTGCTAGTCAATTGCTTTATTTTACAAAAATAAAAACATATCCTTAATACATCATGTTTCGACTTGACTTTAGCAAAATTTCGAAAAAAAGTAATAATTGTAAAAGTTATCGCTGTTTTGGTGGATCCCGTTTCTGCAGAAGTCCCTTGCGCAAATTATAACACGTCTTTGGAGAATGATCTAAAATCAATCGGACAGGAGAAACTAGTTTTATTAATAGATTATCTTGTGCCTCATCGAAGCTTTTTCTTCAAAATGAACAATATGGCGGCCTCAGGAAATATATTTTAGATTTTCGAGAAAAAAATCGACAATTAATTGTTTAAAAAAATTTAAATTTTTGAAAAAAGAAATTCGAGTTTTTTAATGTTTTTTAAAAGCAGTATACATTTTATTAAAATCTACCAAGTGGTTTTTAATTTACAGTGATCACCAGTTCAAAAAACATAGTTTTGATTAAAACGCATTTAAAGTTTTGCTACTTGCTCTGGAAAGCTACGGAGCCCCCGAGCGCCCTTTGTTAATTATTGAATAACTCGAAAAGTAATATATTTTCGGATTCACTTCAAATTTTGACACAACATTTTTAAGATATTATACATTATTAGAAGGCCATTACGCACTGCGACCAGAGCTGATCTATTGTGAAAGGCCTATTTTTGTAACCCTAGAGTTTTAGGCTTTTTAAAAATTTTACCACAATATTGGGTTTGTTGTTCCAAAGATTGCATGGAGATACTACGATACCACCAAGGTGATGAAGTCTCTGTCTGCTCAACGCAGGACATTCACAAAGCACATGTTCTGAGCTTTCTATGTCCATTTCGCAAAAGCGGCAGACATTGCTCTCAGATAGACCAATATTATTTAGATGATACCTCAGGCTGCAGTGACCTGTAAGATATCCTGTTAAAAGACGCAGATCTACTCTGTTTAGTGAGATAAGTTTGTCAGATATTCCTTTGTTGGGACTTAGTTTGGCTTGACTATACATTAAGAAAATGCAAAAAAAATCATTTTTTTTTTAATTTTGACTTCCCCTAACCCCATAAAGCAAAGTTTTGAACTTCTTATAAGATTTGTAAAAAATTCTACAAATTTCCATCAACATTGCTAAGTTGTTACTCAAAATTTTTGGAGCGATTTCGGGTATGCCAATTTATAACGCATACAATAAAGCGCAAGTTTCAAGAAGATCAAAAATCATACAAATTTTTTAGAATTTTTTTTTGGTCGCTGTTTTGTGCATTTTCTCCATTTAACTCCACACTTTTTTATATGGAGGCGCCCAACATCGCCAACAGAAAAAATTGTCAAAAACAAGACAATTTTTAAACTACTTGAAACTTTCACTTTGTTATACCAAAATGCAATGATCTATAAAACTCTATACATGAAAATTTTCTACAAATTCTGTGTAAAAGTTTGAAATTTTGTTGAAAATTTGCCGAATTTGTACAAATTTTATACAAAGTTCGAAACTTTGCTTTAGATGGTTTTTGTTGTGGTATGCACTATATTTTTGTAAAAAAATAATAGACGTTACAAAATAAATAGTCAAACTTATCAATATGTGTTTTACACAGTATATCAACAAACAGGAAGAATGGTTGAATGCGGGTGGAAGCAAATAACATCCAAAATGACAAAAAAAAAACAATATAATTTTTTCCATGGAAAATCGGCTAAGGGCAGTAGTAGAGGCAAATGGAGGTCAAATAGGATACTAAAACTAAACCGCTTGCATTTACTATAATTAGGTTAAAGTAAGTTTTTCATAAGGAACGTACACTTTTCTTAATTTTGTATTGTGTATGGTATATATTTAAATAATTTCAAAATATTTAGTTTTAAACTTTTACTATCGGAATAAATATTTGTGTACCTTAGAATTTCGTTGGTGTTTTAAATTTTGTTTTAACAAAACCAATTAAATAGCTTCTAAACAATAATACATTGCGAGAGGTACGTAAAGTTTTTTGTGTGACTGTATGCAAAATTGTTAACTTATCCCCATAAATTTGAATATAGTGATTTATCATATTAAAGTAATTAATTGTGTAATAAATAATTTATCACTTTAAATTTATAACAAACCTCGTTTTCAAAGTGATTTTAAAAACTTGATGTGTTGAAAAACTTGTATATATTATTTACAGTTTATGCAAATATACAAGTGGCCACACAGTTACATACATCCTTGGAAGGTCCGAAAATATTATCATTATTTTAAATTTCTATGCAAATCCTTTAATGTGGTAACAGCTTATTGCTACAATGCGAAGGAGCTTAAAGCACAAAACGGGGTGTACGAGTAATGCCAGCCGGAAGCAGAGTAGGGTTTAGGCGCAAAAAATTTGAAAAATGATGCTAACAGCAGAATATTAATACGTTTTATCTCATCTGCGGTGAGATAACACTGTCATCAAGGGGAAAGGGAAAGGTGGGGCATAAATTTGGAAGTAGTTTAAACACGAAATATTAGGTGTAAATAAATTTAAGCCAACCAAAATATGATATAATATAAAAATTGTAACGAAGGCATGTGGAGGAGACAGGCAATTAAAATGGCATTTGATTACAAGCAATTTGAGATTTATGTTGCTGGTAACTGATGATTGAAACACGTTTTAGTTGAAAGTAAGAAAAAATCTTGATAAATAAGCTTGAATATGTATGAGCATATTGCCAAAGAAAATAACTAAAAGTAACTGCTTTAACATTTTAAAATGTAAGCCAATAAAATATATTAATTTAGGGAAAAAGTGATCGATATCTCCTAAAGTATTGATCAAACAATTTAAAATTTATGTTCATTATCAAGATGACATTTCACTTTAAAAATATTGATTTGCTGTTTTTTGTTTGCTCCATTTAGTTGTGAGTTACAGGGTGTTAATAATGGAACCCAACAAAGAGAAAACTCGGTACAATTCGCAGTTCTTCTTTGATAATGTCAAAAATACAAGCCAGGTTTTTGGGGCCGTACTGTAACCGCTAATTACGTGCAAGTTTGGTTTCGTCAATTCTGTTGAAGCATATTTGATGTTCACACAAATGTCGATAAAATCACAGAAAAGCCAGAAGCTAACGATGAAATCATAAAGTAGTTCTAAAGCATTTGCGCAAAGCTGGATTCAAAAATAAGCTCAATGTTCTGGTGTTAAACTATTTTTGTTTGTTTGCGGATGAGGGGGTTGAAGGTGTTTAATGCATCATCAAAGCTGCCATCGCAGCAATGGTTTGTCCGGAGACTAAAAAACTTCCCCTCGTTTGGAGCCGTCGCCCACTCAGGAACTATGTGCCTGCGTTCAGGTCTCGCTTTTTTATGCGAAGAATTCTATCCGCGACTCACGTTTCCTCGCTACTTAGCATCTTGTCGATTACATTTTCAGTGGTTATGTGACCGACTGCATTCTCCAGCGTTTCACGTTCTTGTTCCCAACGCATGCATTGGAAGAATGTGTGTTCAGCGTCATCTTCGGCGGCATCCCCGTATATGCATGTGGGGTGTTCGTATTTCCCTATTTTGAAAAGGTATTTCTGGAAAAACAGGTGCCCCGAAAGCATTTGAGTTGTGTAAAAATTAACTTCGCTGAAGTCCCTGCTGTTCCATGTAGCGACGTCTTTTATAAACCTAGCCGCGTGTTTCGTTAATTCAGCGGTCTTGCCATAGCCTTAGCGTTTCATGCCTTGTTTCGCGCCCTGCAGGTGTGCCAGCTCCTTCTTCCATTCCCTCTTGCCTACATGCTCATAGCTTTTTCCTTTCAAAAACTAGTAAGTCTATCGGTATTGAACTGCCTGTTAATTGAGCAGCTGGCCCTGATACTTTGCGGGGGCCACATAAGACAATATTGTGCGAAAACGATCGTGGTCAAAGCGCGCTGAAGCAGCTCAAATGATGCCCAAACCAGGATTAACGGCCAGGAAGGTTTTACTGCGTATTCGGTGGGATTTGAAAGGATCCATTTATTATGATTAGCTTCCATATGGCCAAACACTAAATTCAGATCTCTACTGTCAACAACTGGGCCATTTGAAGCTAACGATTGAACAGACACGGCCAGGATTGTCCAACAGAAAAGATGTTATCTTCCATCAGGGCAACGCAAGGCGACACACTTCAGTAGTGACTTGTCTAAAGCTCCGGGAGCTTAATTGAGAAGTTTTAATGCATTTACCATATTGTCTGGACCTGGCACCAAGCGACTACTACCTTTTTCTCCCATAGCAAAACTTCCTGAGTGACAAGAAATTGGTATCAAGAGAGCTTTGCGAAGAGTTTTTCATCCATGAAGACCAAGATTTCTATGAATGAGGCATTATGAAGCTACCTTTAAAATGACAACAAATTGTCCAACAAAATTTGAATTTTATGCGAAAATAATGGATTTATTCATGTACGCACGTTGATAGCAGCTGTATAAGGTGGGAGTCCTTTCAGATATTTTTCAGAAAATCACAAAGTCAATTTACTGTAACAATCAATGACATTTAACGCACTGGAATAAAATAAGAAAATAACTGTTTTTTTTTTGTTTTTGCTATTATCCTGCCACTGCAAAACACACAATCAGAAAGGTGTTGCTGCAAACTCAATAAGTCCACTGGCTGCTGTCCATTTGTTACACCTCTAATGAGGCACTTAAGTATTTTCGACGCGTCGCACTAACGATTCAACTTACTGCAGCTTGTACACATCCGCCAGCAAGCACGTGTGTGAACGTGTATGTGTATGCAGCACCTCAGACACACTCGACCAGGTAAATATAAACAAATCGCCAAGCAGTGTACTATAACAGTAAACTAGTAAAAGGGAGAGTTTGGTGAAGGCAGGAAAAACTATGCAGGGGAAATTCCATACCGTAGCCGTAGCAGCAGCTGTTGCACGTTTACCTTTTGTGTAGTCAATCGAAACGAATGATGGCGCAACAAATGACAACGATAACAGAGAGAAACATCGGTACTACCGTTGAATAAAAGCCAATAAACCCATTTTGAATTTAGTTTTAAATTTGAAGTATCTCCCTTCGTTTACTTTGTTCTTAAGTATATGTAGTAACATATTTTTCATTTAAAGCCACTTGCATGACAAGTTTCCTTTCGAAAATAAAGTAAAATAAATAAAATAAAGTAGAAGAAAAGAAAATAAAATAAATATTATTTTTTAAGTAAATTTTATCCAGCAAGAAATTGCATATTCACATGAAACTGTATACTCAGTTTATTGCTTTAGTCGTCAATTTAATTTTTTTTTAAATACTTCAATGTTGCAAGGAATTAAGCTTTCAAAGAGGGATTTTAAGTAGTTATTCGCACTCGTTGATATTACTGTGGTTATATCCAGGTATTAAATATTTTTTTTGTTTACTTTTCGCCAGAACAAATATAGTACAGTAATGCCCTTTGATGCTTACTGCCACCCAAAGCTTGCTGATGGTAAGGTTGGCATAGCCTTAGCGATGCTGCATCAGCAACTTTGTTCAACTGCGCTAAAAATCAATGCCACTAAAAAACTATCTATTTAAGCAAGTCGCATTTGAAGTCATATTCGGTTGATACTGAGAAAACGTTTACTTTATAAATTAATCTCCCTGCCTAGAAGATTTGACGATGACAAGATCCTATTAGGAATCTCTTGAAGTGTGAAAAATTCTGCAAAGGACTTATGGATATTTGCGCATCGGCGACTGTGAATATCGCAGACGATAGAGTGTTAAACAGTGAGAAGTTTAGAGGAACTACAATTAATTGATTTGAGATCCTGTAGCTTCGCGGTTTCGGTCATATCTTATGAATGAATACAAACACTTCAGCCCTGGGTGAGATGTTAGGGAAGAAACAGTCTTTTTCTGCGTTGGAAAGACTAACTTCATCTGATTTTCACTGATTCTCCTTATACGCGTCGTCGGGGGCGGGGATGAAATGGCTTGCGCACTTTGTTGAATCAAGAAGAAGAAGCCAAATAAAAAGCAGAGTCCTTTTTAAATGAACAAATACCACACTCTCAGGTCACTTGTCAAGCCAGTCCGTTTTTGTGAAGTGTCATGAAGTCATAACGATTGCATTGGAGTGACTATGCCATTGCTAAGAACCATGGTCTTTAAGTGTATGATCCTTCTTTCCTTGCTATCAGGCAACCCCAACGATACCTGCGAACACAAAACAAGCATCAAAATCGGAAGAAGAAGTCTACTCAAATGGCTTGAATAACTAATGCAACTCTACATTAGAAAGGGGAAATGGGCAAAACAAACGACCTGAAAGCGCAATACTAGGAAGTTATAAGATTTTATTCCAAATAAAAATAATTCCCGTTATGGGTGGAATAAAATTACAACTAATCTTCCAACATATTTCTTACGGTTTGTGGTTATATACATATATATATATATATATATATATATAATTGGCGCGTACACCATTTTTGGGTGTTTGGCCGAGATCCTCCTCCTATTTGTGGTGTGCGTCTTGATGTTGTTCCACAAATGGAGGGACCTCCAGTTTCAAGCCGTCTCCGAACGGCAGACATTTTTATGATGAGCTTTTTCATCGCAGAAATACACTTGGAGGTTTGTCATTGCCTGCCGAGGGGCGACAGCTATTAGAAAAATGTTTTTCTTAATTTTGATGCTTCACCGAGATTCGAACCTACTTTCTCTCTGTGGTAGTCTCTTCCGAATGGTAGTCACGCACCAACCCATTCGGATACGGCGGTTCGTGGTTCCGTCTTAAAAATGCCGCTGCAAATATTGGCTGTAAAATCTTAAAACTCTCAGGAAGCCACACGAAAATTTCAGCAATAGATAGGCCGATGACCAATATTAGAGATTAAATTACCTATTTTTTTGCTGAGATGTGAGGTATTAGCAAACAAAGGTATTAACCAACATGCTAATATAAAAGACTATTCAAAATCGTGTCTTTGATTTCAGCCTTCAAAAACCTTTAGCCATGTCGTCGTAGTTCTCGGGAATTGCTATTTACTCTTGAATTAAAAAAAAAAATATAGGTCAATGCTGAGACTATTGCAAAATTTGCACCAAACTACAGTTGTTTGGTTGGATGTTTGGGCCTCTTGGCAATAATGTGTCCGTTTTCTGATCAAGAAAGTGAAAATTTAGTTGTGTGAGGGGAAAAATTGACTGTTGACATAAATCAATGCCTAATTCGAAATACACTGAGGCCCAAATGGAGAAGTAATTTGTATAGATCCAATGAAGCCTTGGCATTTTAACAACTTTATGCAAAACTCTCATGAAGCTGGGGTAATGATAGTCATTAATCGATGTTCTTGAACTGAGTTGCATGCTTTCACTCACAACTGCACGCATTTTTGTCAGGGTGCATCATATGGCGGCGGCAACTACAATTGTTATCCAAGATTAACCAGTCTACCGATAAGTGACGTAGACTTGCATACGGAAGGCGTCTTGGCGAAATTTGCAATATTTTTAACACGCAAGTCTGTTACTGACTGACAATCAAGATTGCCAGTGCGTAAAAGCTGTCTGTGCCAAAACTAATGCTAGTTAAAGAGGAAACTTATCTATGCACCACTCTACGAGTATGATTTCCATCAATCATTTCCAGCTCACTTTTATAGTTCTTCCTTTTTGCAAATAAACAGCGCAATTCATTTCTTTTCAAAAGTATTTTTCTATGCAAATCATTAAAGTGGATTTAAAATCAGTCAATGCAAGTGGAAATGCGATGTATGCAAATGCGTATCCTGAAAAGTAGTCAAGTGGCTGCTAAAAGGTAGAAAGACATTAAAATGAAAAGGTAAAACTAACAAAAGGTACTTTGACAATTTAGTTGTGCAACAAATTGTTGCATGCCATCACATTTGCTTTGGTACTTGGTTTTTATGTTAGCAATGAATGCTTTGCTTATTTTTGCATCTGGTTAGTTTTCGAAAGGGCATTCATTTTATATGTCAGTACAGTCGTAAGAGGTGTAAGGAGGAGTACAAAAAGTGCTTTTGTCTGGCAGCATCTACAATTGATCCACCTACGATCGCGACTTTAAAATCGACAGACTGTTTTATTAAGGATAATGGGAACACATAAATTCTTAAACTTGATGTTGTATTGCGAGTGAAGCCGTCACTCAGACCTCATACGTAGAAAACCTTTGTACAAGTACTGCGGAGGTAGGTAAGTAGGTGAAATGGTTGACACTCCGCAAGTAGCACTAAAGCCTTGTTTTGATACCATTATAAGATCGCCAAAAGGCAGATATCTAAAGCCAGGCAGGAGCATTCAGTGACCTTAATCGTCTGCTAAGCCCGGACATTTACATAGAAAGGCCTCAACAGTCTCCTTCCCTTAAAGGTCCCCATAGCTTCTGCAATGGTGATTAAATGGTAAACCTAGCTTTTCTCCGTGTAACCTGATCGCTCAATGACCAGTAAACACAGCTACGAGTTTGGAAATTGAATGGCGTGGAATCCTCAGGGCTTTCAGAGTCCTCTGTCTATTGTAATCGGGCCAAGGAGTTTTCGAAATAGAGCTCCATTTTTTTCTCCGCCTTCCTGAGAAATAAGTTGTGCAATTCCCTTTTAACAAAAATCAGAGGGATGACGATGACCGGATAGAAGGTCTCTGAAACCAATTCAGTCGACCCATTCCTGACAAGCTCATCAATAATTTAATTTCAATGACGTGGAACCAAAGGGAGAGCGGCGTATTTTATATCAACGGTGTCTACAAGGCACTTCGTTGCCACATCTGTGATTAACATTCGTGCGAAAATTTTATCGCCAGCGCTTGACATTTGTACAATTTATGGCGTCTTGAGTAAATCTATCTCTGCACGTGTTTTCGATTTTATCCAGTTTTGAAAATAGATTTAGATTTGCAAAAATGTGAGGTGAAAACCTTAGAAATGTTGGGAAACTGTTTCGGTAATGAAACTCTAAAGAAAACAGCCGACAGCCGTTAACGCTTCAGAAGAGATCGTGAACCCGTCGAAGATGACGAACTTAGCGGCAAGCCATCGACATCAAAAATTTGATGAAGTGAAAGAAAAGTTGACAAAAAAATAAAAATACGCAATCCAGACATCAGGTAAGCTCCGAATGAACCAAGACTAAGCAAACCACGTCATTTTCAGTAAAAAAAAAGCGATGCTCACGGTTTTTATTAATTATAGTGGCATTGTACACCAAACAATTTGTGCCAGAAGGTCAGAAAGTTATTAAAGACTATTATTTGGGCGATATGAGACGTTTACTTGAAGTAATTCGACAAACAGAAAAGATTTGCGAGAAGCAACTAGTGGACTTTGCACCATGATAAGGCACCATCGCACAGTGCCATCATTATCCCTGAGTTTATTGGCCAACAACGAAACGAATATCACCCAACAGCCATTGAATTCACCTGATATGGCTCCCTGTGACTTTCTTCTGTTTGGTCGAATCAAAAACTACTACGGGGAACAACCCCGGCGCTTTTGCAGTCGAAAGGAAGTAATAGAAAAGTCGAAGAGGTTTCTTATGGCTATACCGAAAATAGTGTTGCAGAAATGCTTCGAGAACTCGATCAAACGTTGGCGGCATAAGTGCGTTGCAGTTGATTGGGAGTACTTTGAAGACGAGAATATCACTTTTGAGCAATAAATTTGTATTTTGAGTTGTCGGAATATATTCCGGGCACTTTTTGAGCAAGGTGGTATAAGATCCATGCAGTGAAGAAACGAGGAAGCTCTAAAAGGTAACCATTAAGTTTCAAATGCAAGTCATAATTTATCAGCATATGAGCTTGGGGAGGCATCCTCTGGTAGCCGTGGTAGCTTTGACATGCAGAAGGTAAACAAGTTAGGAGAGAGGAGGCCACGCAACATTCTCTAGAGAGTCGGAATGAGTTTCGAGAGTATACAGCAGTGAAGAGAGGATACAGTTGGGAAAAGAGGATACTATCCATCATTCATAAGACCATTCTTTCTACAAAAGGAAATGAAACTGATTTTGCCCTGCCTTACACTGTTGTTTTAGCGACCTTACACCATTTCGTGTTACTATGATGCAATAAAATGTAAAAAAGCGTGCGAAAGTGTAGACATTTTAGTAAAATACAGGCATCATTTACCTTATTTGTTGTTTATTATCTGTCAGCGTACCACCCTTGAAGGTCAAATGCGTCACAGATGGTAAAAATACCTCCATTTGAAAAACCCGAAATTAGACAAATAAGCAAAGGAAAATGACATACAGGACAAAATATCCTCTTCGTCAGTAAAGAAAAGTCAAAAAATTCGGATATGGATTCCCTACCCAGATTTTTAACAAATTTTCTTTATAATAAGCTTAAAAGCCATCTCTATAAATCATATTTTATATTTAATCTTTTGTATTGATGAAGGTAAACGCAATAATAAAAATAAATGATGGCATTTACAAAAGATTAAAAATTTCCACTTGCTACTGACAATCACAATTTACCTTACCTCAAATTATAAATACTTTCGTTTAAAATCCGCATGCAGTGTCACATATAATACGCACGCATACATACACACAATAGCTGTTGTCATGTGAACTCGACAAATTGTTGTAACAACATATTTTATGCTCACCATCGCAACAAGCGGAAATAAATTCACGCCACCACAATGCAATGCCTGTCTCATTAGCTTATGAAATCCCACTGTCAACATATAATGGCATTATGTGCAGCAGCATGCAACAATTACTTATACACGCATGAAAACATACTTATATTTATGCCTAGTAGAAAAAACTTACTTTGAACTCCTAACTACAAACAAAGAAGCTGGCTTGAAATTAGTTTCATTTGAGCAATTGCAAGTCAGTTTGGATATGATATCCTTGATATGCTTAGGCAGTAATATCTACATTCTTTAGCTCGAAAATCGTCTGCAATCCATCTCATCTGAATGTGATCATTTGGTGATTGCCTATTGGTTGAAATCGATTTCGTCTGATAGCAGGGACTGTTCAGTCAGTTTTATTTAAATGAAGTTTGTCACATTATCAAAATGTTTTTTTTTTTTTTTTGTTTTTCTTACAGTGAATGTTGACAAAGGAGTTGGTGGTGAAGCCCTTTTCTGGTGGACGCCTTTCATTCAATTCAAAGGAGTTTGTTTCCTTAGAGGTCCTTTATTTCTCAACGTCTTACCTTGAAAGGACCTAAATAGCAGAGTGTTGCAAGTAAATGACAAGGATGTCAATGTATACACGATTATATTGTCTTATCCGGACAAGAAAAACAAACTAACTTGCGTAACCTCCATTCATTCTCACATCAGCAAAGCATATGCGAGCCCACGGAATGTCACATCACAATTACTTTCGCATGGAACCAGAATGCTTAGTTCGGAATGACATATGGGCAGACCAATTGTTCGTTTAAGAACAACCCCTTACGCTTTTTATATTAAAGTTATCAGCTTTCTCTAAGCCATATTAGTAGTGTAGCTTGTTCATTCTCAAAACATCAAAGATTGGCATGGGAATCTTAGTCATCTCTTGCAAGAGAGACTATCTATGAGACTAAAGTAACCTGGGCGGTGAACTCCTCCCAACCCTCCAAGTCAGAAGGACTGCATGGAATTATACCATTGATGTTACAACAGTCAATAGGAACGATAAACATGGCAGCCGGTTTTACATTACCGGAATGATTCGCGTTTTTTCCGACCAAGGGCTGCCGCCCCAGTAAACTAGCCCTGTCTAGTGAACAGTATAAATATATGCTTAGTTAAGTTCTTTAGGAAATCCCTATCTTGAGGGTATATCATGGAACCTAGTCAGGGTGATCTTTATTCCCAAAGCAGGGCAAGCGGGCCATTATATTCCAAAAAAATTCCGACCAATTAGTCCCTCTTTATTTTTACTCAAAACATTAGAAAGACTGATTGATCTACCTATCATAAGCACTCTTAATACCGAGAACTTCAGCAATGCACAACATGCTTACCATAAGGGTAAGTCTGTAGAGACAGCACTGTACAAAGTGGTTGGAATAATAGAGAAATCTCTTAAAAATAAAAAAATGTCTATAGGGGCTTTTCTGGATATCAAAGGAAGGTTCAACAATGTTGATGTGACGAACATTGGTACGAGCGGAAAGATTATTCGATGCATAGACAATATGTTATCTAAAAGAGTAATCACCTCGAACTTAGGTATTACAAGTCTAGGAAAAATAGTTACCAGACAAACGTCACATGCGGTTTTATCTCGACATTACTGTAGGATCTAGTCTTAAGTGAATTGCTTATAGAGCAGGAAAAGGATCAAGATAGTTGCATATACGGATGATGTGGTTATCCTGATGACAGGGAAATTTCTTTCGACTATCAGCGATGAGCCCGCAACCAGTGTTAAAGGAACTTTCTAAGTGGGCGTCCTCAAACGGTCTAATGATTAACCTAGCCAGGACCAAACTAGTTCAGTTCACTAGAAGATATAAGATACCGAGTTTTCAGTTACCGTCAATAGATGAAGTAACTCTACCCCTATCGGTCGAAGCCAAGTATCTTGGCATAATTCTAGACTCAAATCTTTATTGGAAAAGGAACACCGAGAAAACCATGAAGAAAGCTGGTAGTGTGCTCTTTGTCTGTAGGAGGACATTTGGCAAAAATGGGGTCTGAAACCACTGGGCATACCATACGATCATCAGACCCATTTTGACTTATGGAGCATTCGTGTGGTGGGAGGTGATGCAGACCCAATCCTACCTAAAGAATCCCATAGAAGTCCGACACTTTGCTTATGTAGGAATAACAGGTGTACTCCTCAGATGCGGCGCCTCAGTCCTCATTCATACATACATACTCTACCCATTGATATATATGTTAAGGGGATAGCGGCCAAATCTGCTTCCAGGATTAAAGCAGTAGGCATGCTAACAGAACGCACGGTCATTCATCAGCTCTACTCTCTGTGGAACACTTGCAAGACGCATGGAAAATAGTCTATCTGGTTGCCAAGATAGATCAAGGCAAGGACTATAAAATACGAATAGCCGAAAGCGAGAATAGACACTTTCTTTGGTCACCGGCCACTCTGAAGTGGAGGGAAATGGAAGAGCGGATAAGTGTGCAAGAAAAGGCTGTGAGCCTGACCTTTAGCGAGTGGTAGAGGACATAAGCATTCCTGTAAACGAACTATACACTGCGATTGACTTGAGCGTAATTGCGGAAACCAATATAAGGTGGTCTCTGACTACTAACTACAGGGCCACCAACACGCTCTGGCCAAAACTGAATCTTAAAAAGACAGTTCAACTCCCAGTGTTCTCACAATTATTATAACGGGTCACTGCGTTACTTGCTTCCCAGCTAGTAGAATGGGGGTATCTCACAATGACTTCTGCACGAGTTCTGAATATCCTGCACCTCAAAGAAACCGTGCCAAATATCTTGGCGATTATTTTTGTGAAAGCCTGCGAAATTTGCAAAATGTCCGACTGGAGGGACTAGTTACCTTCTTAAAAAGATCTAAGTGATTTAAGCAACTTAGTTAGAGGATGCAAATCAAATGCAGGTATCACACTGAGTGTCTTGTCTTAGACAAGCATTCTAGCTAACCTAACCTAACCTAATCGTCTTTTCCGACAGAATTGACCTATCCCCGGAATTTTTAATCTCATGTCCGTTTAGACGTAATATGGACACTCTCTCTGTACACTCGATTCTGGATCTATTGCTAAAGTCAGAACCTACAAGGCTGCAAAGTTATTACAAGTAAGTTTGTTATAAGGGCTCACACATACTCCATATCAATAAATTGAAACCTTGACGGAATACGACAAATACATAGTCTTTCTGTGTTCAATAAGGCGTTTGAACTATTGGCATATTCAGAAAAACAGGCCCAATCAATCCGATTTAAAACATAGCCGAATTGTGGTAAAACTAATCGATAACTTGCTGGCGAATTGCCGCATAAATTTTACAGCTGATTCTAGTAAAAAAAACTGCTATGTAGTACTACTACTAGTCCAAATTCCAATCCACGAGTATACACTAGCTTGAAACCAGTATTTTCCCTACAAATGCACACATCCTCGTTTACATACAAGGAAGTACGCGACACGCAATATCCGGTGCAATTTAAATTGCTAACACAACAATGCGACGTTAAGTGAGCGCGAATGTGTGTGCAATGCGGTCAGAGAAATTATGTGGCATGCCACAAAAGAGTTTGATTGCATAGTTGGACTGGTTAGATTGTTGGTGGGTATAGTGGAAGTGGCAGCAAAGTCAGTTGCCTTGCACGCAGGGCTCATATAAGTCCTCGTTGTTTGAGTTCAATGCATTTGTAGTGAACTTGCTGGATTTTCTAGGGCAACGCTGCTCGCGGTGACAAATAGGAATGGAAACATTGCATGGTAGACGGGAATATGTACTCGATTACATACATATATATACTTGCAGAGAAAATAAGTTGTTAGCTAATTGGGCATGACGAAAAGCAAATTGCATATCTTAAATTTGGATGATATCAATAGTTCTTGAATGCAATTCTTATACTTGCGGCCATTAGACTAAATTTTTTTAAGGTTAAGTTGATCTACATATACTGAACAGAAATCGATCACATCATTTAGAGATCCGCTTTGATATCCAGGAAATAAAGTTTTCTACAATTATATCCCCAAATCTTATAAAGGAACTCAACCTAGACTATCTAAATTCTCGAGTATTTACATATATTTTTCTATAACTCCAAGTGGTGCATAGAGTCTCAAACGATTCGTTAGCGATTTAGATTCGAATAAGTAGGTTGCTAGCCCGCTTGTCCTAGCTTGGTTATAGATGAAAACTACCTACACATCCAAGCAAGTGTTGCCCGTTTTCGTCCGCGGGAGGTATTTTATTTTCCACTCACCCTACATATCTCCCGACGCGGCCAAAGGGAGGCAGGCAACTCCTCACAACAAACGAGAGTAGGTGTAGAAATTGAATGGATTTTTCCTCTACCTCATTAATAAAGCTTCCGTGGAAATTGGCCTAGTCTAGTCTCCCGTTATTATTACCATCATGAAGAGTGGTGTGTTAATTATTTCTCAGTAAGTATTAAATTTTTCGTACGAGGTGTTCACATTGGTTCCACAGCAGTTTTTAGCTGCTCAAACCTAGTGAGCAAATTGTAATATAATTAAGGAATGCGTAATGACGAGCTCTATAGATAGTTCGAAGAGAAACTGTAGAGAAAGTTGGAAATAAGTTTTGTTCGTGTGCAATTTTAAATGAAAAAATTACCTTTTCGCCAAATTTAATTTTCTTTGGTCATTCCTTGACTGCCTTACGTTGTATTCACTTTTTCTCAAAAAATTTACATAAAAACTATCCAAGAATGAAACAGTATTGCGCTCATTACAGTGTGCGTGACGTCACACTAGCTTAGTTGAGTAGTGATGCCAATCATTTACTGTTCGCTCTAAATTTAGTGCCATTTTGTACCCAAAATGTGAAAATGTTTGAGCTTGGTTACCAAAATTGTAACTAAAAAAAATTTGAGTAATTAAAAAAAAACTAAGCTGAAAAACGCCACTATTAGAACTTTTAAGTGCTATTCCAAAGTTGTTGATTATTATAAAATTTGATGTTTTGAAAGTGCAAACCTCATTTTTGGCTCCTTTTGAGGTTATGTAAGAGCATTGGGTCCACTTCTCTCAACTCTTCTTAACATTTAAAAACTTTAAAAAGCCTTTAAATTTACTGAATAAGAATTCAAGCTATAGAGGTATAATTATAGTAAAAAGAACACACAAAAATACCAGATAATACTGAAGAAACTATAACAACATTTTTGAAAAAGGATTACCTTATCTTGTACATAACCTCAAATATAGTAAAAAATATTTTTCGCTATTTTTTAAAAAGATTCTCTCAGCATAAGTTTTAAGTACGAGGATGGATTTTTAAATCCCGTTTTTCAATACAGTTTATTAAACATAACCATAACACATTTATTAAAAAAATACACATATCATGACATTTTTTCAAGTATACAGAGGTTTTTAAGTAATTCAACAAAAATTTGGTGTTTTGTTTTTTTTCGATGGGCATTTTAGTGCTTTTTTATTACCAAAAATAAACAAAATTGCAGTTGCAAGAGAGAGATTTCACTGCTCGAAGGAGAAGAAGAGGAATAAACTTTGAAAAGATATTTAAATAGCGAACAAATGTCAGACACAAATAAAGCAGGTCGCAGACGGGATACAAGCCGAAACAACGAGTTGAAACCCATTTCGCCACAGAAGTGTAGATTTGTTAAAAATTTTAATTTCACGTTGTCCGTTGTGAATTTAGAACGCGAAAAAAATTATTGCCATGTATTGTACTTATTTGCGTATGAAAATAAAGGAAGAGAGGAATAGGAAAAAAGTCATACATTTTGGGTGAGTCAAAGGCGAGACGATTACTCGCATATACATTTTTTTTTCATACTTTCTTTATTTCACAAGAAACTTATAAGAGTGCATATGGGCGGACAAATGGCAACATTAAGTAAAACATTTATTGAGGAACTTATAGATTTGTTCAAAAGCCAGACGTCATTAAGGAAAAATAAAAGCGATAAATATAAGAACAGAAATGTGAAATTAATATAGTGGTACATTTTTTAGAAAGAAGTAGACAAAAACGCTACATAGAAAATGTGAAGTGAAATTCAAATGCGAAAATTCATGTCGCCCTTTAAATCATTCCTACCGCAAATTGAACGAATTTTTTTTTCCTTTTCCTTTGCTCCCTTCTTTTCAGGTGCAAATAAATACAACGCATAGACATCATTTTTTTCCCGCATTCCATGTTCCCATTGAATGGTGACAGTATTCTAACAGAGACACCATTCACGAGAAATATGTATTCCTTACGAGCGCTTGTTAGAATACACTGTGCGACAGTGAAAATATACTTTTATAGAGACCAAGTACAACTTGTAAGTATAGTAAAACTAAGAAACATGGTATAGGAGAAATTTCCAATACACCCCCAAAATCTCATTTTATGGCCATAAAACCGTTTTTCAGTAGGTTGATGTGAAGAATAACTCCTAACTTCGCCAATTTCCATCCGATTTCGAATTTGTTTTTTTAGTTCGAAAGAACAAAAGCAAGCCTTTTTGACAGTGTGTTGACAATTTTTCTGAAATGACAACTGACGAGACTGTAGACGGAAGTATTCGGAATTTTTTTATTTTTTCTCTATTTTTTCAACTTTTACATCATTTTTGCGATATTATCCGATATTGAGGATGTTTTTTAGTACACTATTGTTATAGTAAATTAAATTCTGCGTCGAATGAGCTATATTTGACTGTAATTGAATTAAAATTAATAGAATTGTGTGGGTTTTAAGATTTTTTCTTTTTTTTTACTACTAACAAGTGTCATTATAAACACATAATATTTATTGGAGTATTGTGCAGTGCAGCACTGTACTAAAAAAACAAATTCGAAATCGGATGGAAATTGGCGAAGTTAGGAGTGATTGTTCACATCAACCTACTGAAAAACGGTTTTATGGCCATAAAATGAGATTTTGGGGGTGTATTGGAAATTTCTCCTATACCATTTTTTTAGTTTTACTATACCTACAAGTTGTGCTAGGTCTCCATAAAAGTATATATAATTTTTTTTTTGTCACACCGTGATATTTAAATGGTGCCTTTACAATGCCCGGAAATTCCACTCATATTTAAAAGTGTTCGTAAAATTGATATTTAAAGAAAAAACTGCAATTTTATGAAAATTGAGGTGAAATCTTTACTGCGGCGGGCGAAATCCTTAGGAAAGGGTACAATAAAAAGAGGTTTAAGAAACTCATTACCCTCCCTAAATATAAACTGAGAATGCTCACACGCATTCTCACACTCCATTGCAAATTAGCAGTCATCTGCACAGGATGGCGATATGGTCTACCGACTCTTGTCGTTTCTGAAACCAATCCCCGGAGACTCCAATACATAGAGACTTCTGCATATCAGAGAAAGATTAGCAGTAAGCTATCAGGGAAGCAATCACCTCACCATACAAACAGCGAACGCAAATCAGCGGAGACAGCGCTTTACTCGCTGGCCGACACAATTGAGAAATCACTTCACTCTCAGAAATATACTCTTCCTACCTTTTTGGACATTGAGAGTGCATTCAATAGCGTATATCCGGAAGAAGAAGGAATGAAATGAAAAGCAAACATTTTTTGAAGAAGTAAATTGTTCTTTTGAATGCTTAGGCTAGAAAATTATATCCGACCTATGGTTTCTTCTACACTTTCTCTGAGCATTATTTACGTAAATTACTAGAGAATTTGTCAAAATATTTTCGTTGGAACAATTTGACCCACCCTAGCATGTTCCGATATGTTCATAGAACACTTTACTTGACACAAATTCTGTTTGGGAGAAGTTTTTGTCTTTACTCGAAAAAGTGGAATTTTTCATATATCCAATTTTTTCATTGTTACTACATATTAGGTGCGCAACTAAGTTCTCGCTGTTTGTTTTTTTTTTTTTGATGAAAATACAACTTTATTCTTAAAAAAATGGTTACAAGTGAATCATTGAAAGTATTGCCCATCGCTGGCTACTACTTTTTCCCATCTTTTTAGTAGATCTCGTATACCGTCGCGGTAAAACTGTTCATGTTTTGAGGCTATCCCCGGATCAAGCCATTTTTTGATGTCATCATATGAATGGAACTGCTGGTCAGCTAGACCATGTGCCATCGATCGGAACAGGTGTTAATCGGACGGCGTAATATCTGGAGAATACGGCGGGTGGGGTAGGATTTCCCATTTCAGTGTTTCCAGGTAGGTTTTAACGGGTTTGGCAACGTGAGACCGAGCGTTGTCATGCTGTAAAATCACTTTTTCAGACCTCTCCGCGTATTGCGGCCGCTTCTCGCGCACTGCTTGGCTTAATCGCATCAATTGAAGTCGATATCGATCCGCAGTGATGGTTTCGCTTGGTTTTAATAGTTCATAATAAATAACACTAACTTAGTCCCACCAAATGCCCAGCATAACCTTCGCAGCGTCAATATTCGGCCGAGGCGTTGACGAAGAAGCATGACCGGGCAGTCGCCCATGACTTTCTTTTCTTTGAATTGCTGAAATGAATCCATTTTGCATCACCCGTCACGATGCGAATAAGGAAACCCTTCCTGTTTTGCCGCTGGAGCAGTTATTCACAGGCGAAAAAACGACGTTAAACATCCTTTGGTTTTAACCCATAAGGAACCCAAGTCCACTGTTTCTGAATCATTCCCAAAGCATGCAATCGCTCGGAAATGGATTGGCGGGTAACTCCTAATACTGAAGCAAGCTCTTCATGCGTTTGACACGGATCCTTACTGAGCAATGCCTCCAATTCAGCGTTTCACTTAAAGCAGCATCACTATAAACTTTTTGTAGTACTCGATGCGTTTCAGCCGCCGTTTTTTTCGAATGAAAGAGGAAAATCAACACTTTCAGCACAAAATTACTAATGTGTCGAAGCAGTTTGATTACAAACAGCAGAAACTTAGTTGCGCACCTAATACTATGAATTGTTTCTTTTTTATTGGGTTTTTTCTTCACCAAACCCTAATCGCTTTGTTAGTCCGTTGACAGCACGCCAACAAAGTGTTCAAATTAAAAAAAATGATGCCAGCGGATCTGTAGCTTCCATCACATTGGCGTGATGTGCCAAGGAGTGACAGGCATAACAGTAAACTAAACAAGTGAGTGGCTACAAACAATTATGGCATAGTCATTTAGAGGAAAGTGACATTTTTATAAGCGAAAGGGTTTGCTTGCTTGCTTTTTCGCAAGTCGCTTTATGTTTCTCTTCATGCTCTGGTGTTTTGGTGTTTTGGTATTTTGGTGTTTTTTTCCTTTTTCTTATTTTTCCCGCATTCATTGTATTATTTTCCTAGTGACGCTCATCACTCGATGTTTGTTTGCTTGTTACGATTTCGTTTAAATTATGTCACGGAAATATGTCCTCCCCTTATTTCGGTTAAATCTGCTGTGTTGCGAATTTGTAAAGGATAGGGAAATACCCACGAAAAATTGCAACTGAAACATGCAACATTAAAGCAACACAAAAAATAGTTATCAGCAACAATAGGGGCGACAACAATAGTGTTTGTATCTGCTAACAAGTAACAAATCTTTACAATATACGGCGGCAAATTGCTATGCAAGTCACCAGCAGACAGTCGTAGATGCACAAACAAGTATGCCATGCGAATTTGAGTTTATTTTTTAATACAAAATATTTTTTTTTTTTATTTCACGTTAAATGGGTAACAATCGGGAAATGCAATATTATATTTTTTAAGGACTAGGAAAAATGGATGAACATTAATCAATTATATTTTATTTTAGTCATCCAATTAAAAATAATTTAAGCTTTTTACTTTACTTATTTGATTTTGATGTCGAAAATGTAACATTTTCTACAGCCTACAAAGAAAGAATATTAGAGAAATATCTTGACCTTAGAGATACTTTAAATCGCCAAATTGCCAAACAGATTGGACGCAGTTCAAATGTTGTGGATCTTTATGTGAGGCCAAGCAATGCCTCCAATGGTAAGAACTACATACGATGACTGCGACACCGAAGCAAACCCACAAAATCCTTTGGATCGCACCAAACTCCACCCTTCTATAAGCAAAAATTAAAAAATTGCAAATATTGCAGACTGAAAATCTAGCGTTTGAAGGGCTACTCTCACAACTGAAGCAGAAAATATTACAAAAAAAAACCATGTGCGAATGGCACGGCATGGCTTGTAGTTCTGTTACAAATAGCGATCCTGGTGAATGGAAAAATTTAGTATTTTGTGACGAAAATAAGTTCAATCTGGGTGGGCCGAATGGATATAATTGCTATTTCTATGACTTAAGAAAGAAGGAAAATTATTTGTGATACAGCTGGTCTGAAATTTCATTTGAATTTATACAAACCCATCCATCAACGTATTTACGAAGTAATTTATAAACAAGGTGGCAACACAAACTATAAGCTTTAAAAAATAAATGTAAAAAATTTAAATTTCCTATAATTATTATTTTTCCTTATTTGGTTGAGGTATTAATTTGAGGTATTATTTGAAGTGAACCAATAATTCAAGCACAATATTACAGCTGCTGAAGTTTTACTGCTGCGAAATATCGTTAGCTGGAATAATATTTTGACAAATGTTTATTTTCGAACAAATTGCAGTCTTCACTTGAATTATCAGAAAATCTTGGATTACTAGATCAAATACGGTTGCTTTAATAACCATTTTATTGCATAAAAATTATTGTCTCTATTCAAGTGAATCGAAAAAATAAAGGCCAATAGGATTTGAAAGCTCTAGAAATCGGAGCATTGGAAGCAGAACTAGTTCGAAGCACCCCCACCAGAAGATATCCTGATTTCGTAAGCTTTGATAAGGAAAATTGAAATTATTTTTTCCGAGTAATGATGGGGAGTCAATTGTGGGGTAAATTAACAAATCAAAAACGAAAAAATGGGAGAGAATAATCCTTCTACTATTTAGGGATTTTAAGTATAGGAATCAGCAAGTGCATACGTTTATAGGATTACTAAGACTTTCTGGACACGTCGAAGTCTACTAATACGAAACGCATAATATGGCCCCCGAACAATCACAGCATATTCTAGCTGAAGTAAAACGTTAAGTAAAAGCGAGAACAGAATATGGTTTTACAATGTACAGGGTCCGGCAGGGTCGAAATGCACGGGCATCAGCTGTTTGTTAGTTGACTAAATGAAAGTCCAGTGTATTGTTTACAAGCGCGCGTAAGCATTTTGCCGAGAGTAAACGCGAAACGAAATAGTGTGATTGCATTATATTTGGCTAGAAAATCACAACCAGCGATTGTTCTTGAGATCGAGCACCTCAAAGTAAATAAAGTTTTTGTTTATCGCACTCGTTACAATGATACTGGTAGCATCGCGAAACGTCATGGAGGTTGTCATCAAAAAACTGCAATGTCACGTGAAATGGTTCAAAAAGTGAAGAAATTACTTGAGCGAAATCCCCGACGAAGTGCCAATCAAATGGGGGAAAAACTAAAAATATCTGACCATAGCATCCGTCGCATACTGAAAAATGATCTCAAGGTCAAGCCGTGTAAGATTCAAAAAACGCATGATCTCGCACCAAAGCAGCGACAAATCAGACTTGAGAGAGCGAAAGAGTTGCTTCGCTTGGCCGAAGCCGAAAGCGGTTAATTTCCAAGCATAGTATTTTCTAACGAGAAAATTTTTCAAATCAAGCAATTCGCGATCAAATTTATTTGACCAACAGTTCATACGAGAAGTGGAGTCATCGATTGTCCACCAGGAGACAGCATCCGCCATAGATAATGGCTTGGGCCGCTGTAACCGCAGATGGGCGTTCTCCAATCGTTTTCGTCGAGTCTGGCGTCAAGGTAAATACGAAATTGTGTCGGGAAAGTATTCTGGAGGTTGCGTTGAGGCCACGGGCAGACAAACATTTCGGTGGCAGACCATGGATGTTTGAACTTTTCAACAGAACTCGGCATCGTCTTCCAAAGCTCGAGCGAACCAAGAATATCGTTCCGAACTTCATAACGTCCACACAATGGCTCTCAAATTCACCAGATGCGAATCCGATGGATTATTTTCTTTGGGCCATTTTGGAGATCAAAGTTCGAACTAAAGCATTCACCAGCCTCGAGGCGCTAAAACAAGCCATTGTCCGCGAGTGGGTCAAAATACCTGATAGTCACATTCGGGTAGCTTGCGATTCGTTTCTGGACCGACTCAAGACCATAGTCGAAGTAAGAGGTTGTCATATCGAGCAAAAGTAAATTGATTCATAATTTTGTATTATTTTCACACATTTTTTTCTTTGAATAGAATAAAAGTAATTTTACAGGCTAAATTTATGGCCCTTTCAATTGGTTACACTTCGAGTGCTGTATAAAAATTAAAGCACCCATTATACTTCCCTGGGCGCTTACACTCTTTTGGGCCAAGTTCCTCCTCCTATTTGTAGCGTGTCTCTTGATGTGGAGGGACCTACAATTTTAAGCCGACTACGAACGGCATGTTTTCATGGCAGAAATATACAAAGATTTGCCACTGCCTGCCGAAATTGTTAGGAACGCACCTCCCTAAGTATAAACTGAGAATACTCACGCGCATTCTCACACACCATTGCAAATTACGCAGCCATCTGCACAGGATGGCGATATGGTCCACTGACTATTGACGTTTCTGAAACCAGTCCCCGGAGACTCCAATACACCTTCTCCTTGAGTGCGGCGCTATAGCGCGCAGAAGGTTGGGACATCCCCAAGAAATGAGCTAAGGTAAAAGTGGTATTCATTCCCAAAGAAGAAAAATCACACATGCGATACTGAAGGACAACAGGCCGATTAGCCTATCATCATTCCTATTGCTGAATGTGCATATCAGAGAAAGATTAGTAATAAGCTATCGGAAAAGCAATCACTTTCTGCAGCAAACACTAAAGGCAAATCAGCGGAGACAGCGTTTCACTTGCTGGCCGACACATTTGAGAAATCATTTCACTACATACATATAAGAAATATACTCCTGCTGCCTTTTTGGACATTGAGAGTGCCTTCAATAGCGTATATCCGGAAGCAGTTACAAGATCGGCAAATGCAGTGGGAGTAAATGTTAGGCTAGTCTCGTTTGTAGAACGAATGCTAATCGATCGGACAATAAACGCAGATTTGGGAAAACATCCATTAAGAAATTTCCGGTCAGGGGCACACCCCTGGGTGGAGTAATCTCTCCACTTCTGTGGAAGCTGTCTGTGAATAATATTCTCCATTTGAAGAAGTCTTGGATCTCCAACTTGAAAAAATGAAAGGAAAGATAATTGCTTACAGCGATGATATTGTAATAGCAACCTCGAGTAAACATCTTCCCACATTGTGTGGTTTACCACAAGAATCTCTCAACAGACTATGTGACTTTGGTGTAAAAGAAGTAAATCCGGAAAAAACGCATCTGATACTGTTTAGCAGGAAGCATAAACCACTTTCTCTTAAACAAATATCCCAGGAGGAAAACGTCTTAGAGTAATAGAAAGGGCTAAATATCTAAGCCTTGTACTGGATATGAACCTAAATCGGTGGCTCACAGTTAGAGTACGCAAAGCAATGACGGCCTTGTGCTCCTGCGAAAGGCTAATTGGGAGATGTTGAGCGTTGAACCACAGAGTATATCCGGAAGCAGATGGCCTACACACGAGTGTTAGGCCAATTCTCTACCGAGGTATTATAGTATGGCGGAATGCTTTTGAGAAGGGTGTGAACGTTAAAAGAGTTGGCAAAGTTCAAAGACTCCCAACTATTCTCATGACCGGTGCAATGCCAACTACACCATCGAAGGCTTTATATGCGACATTAAACCTCCTTTCAGTAGATCTGCAGTATAGAAAACAATGAAGGCACTTACGGGAGCACATGCGTATGTTATAAAATCGCATTGTTGAATTGAAACTATAAAGTAAATTTGTTTCTTTACAGTAATTTAGAAAATACAGAATTAAGGCCCAAATAAATTTCTATACAGAGTTTTAATGCCCAGAATATTAATTATACAGTTTTTACATAATCTTAAAACTACAAAATTATGATCCAATGGAATTTAATTTGCTTAGAATTGATTTATTTAATTTATTCCATAATTTTTTTAAAACAAAATATGCTAATGCAGAATTTAGGACCGCTTCCATGGTAGCTAATGTCGACTTAAAAAGGGCAAAACAAGAAACATCAAGAGCAAAGGTTGCTTAAGCAGGTCTTTATTTTCGACCGCGATATGCTATTGAGCACAGATTTAGATCTATGTTTGGAATATAAGTCCAATTGGTTGATATTGGCCATACTCGCAGTTTAGCTTAAGTACTTAAAAGGAAATGTTCGTGATATCCGCCAAGTTGTATTTATAATCCGTTGGGAAAAAATTAATTGAAAGTAGAACAACTTGCAACCTCTATAAATGAAATTTCCACTATATAGTACTGGAAATCTTAAGCGAGCCACTTGTAATAAATTACATTTTTCATACCCACCAGTTTCAAATGCTGCACCAGTTAATTGCACGAGTTAATATTTACCAGCTGTAAAAAACATTAAATAAAGTTAATTTCAAATTTGATACGATTATAGGAGTATGCATAAATTACAAATTATAATTATTTATCGGGTGTTTTTTTTTAGCTGCATGAGAACTATCGATATCGATAACTACGGTTTGAAAGCTGACAATGGCAAACCGGAAACGGACGGAATGGCAAATTCTAGAAACTTACTTTCAAAAAATATAAAATAAATCTGTTCGCGAAATTTATATTTATATTCATTTTATATTTCCGTATTTATTTCGGAATGGGAAAAGAGCTCCTGTTACGGTGAATGGAGAGCGCTATCGAGCCATTCTCACTAACTGAAATTTTGTTAAATTAGTTAGCTAAATATCAACGATATTTGGTTCCCACAAGACGGCGCAATTGGCCATACAGCGCGCATAGTAATCGATTTATTGGACTGATTGAATGGACCACGAAACTATCAAAGTTTCTATATTCAAAAAATAAATTCCTGGAATTGTCTACCAGATTATAGTAAACAAAATTAATTCCATCAACTGTTTCTGTATAGTAATATCACTTTAAGTTCTCAAGCTCTTAAAAACACCTTATACAAAAACTAGTCGACCGTACGAAATTCAGTAATTTTTAACTTAATTTTAGACTCACTATTTTTCGACTATCTACATAAATACTTTTGTATGGTGATGGCGCCTACATACAAATATATAGTAAACACATACTTATAAGCAATTATAACATACATATAGGTATGTACATATAGGGTCCGCCATATAACTTTACGGAATTAAAATCCTGACCAAATTGTTAAACAACATACTTAATTTCAAAGGACAGATGTATAAAATAAATGGGGAATAAAAACCAAAAAAAAAAAAATGCTATAAAAAAGAAACTACTCAATATTTTTCCAAACTGTTTTTTTTTTTTTGAAGTACAATCCTTCCGGTTAATGATGGAACACAACTTCATTCATATGGCTGCCTCGGCGTCATACCAAGGTCTTTACGCAAAATTCGTCTCAATGATGTCTCCGAAATGTCCAATTGTTGAGAACGACGGTGAACTGATGTTCCTGGTGATTCACGAACACTCTCGGTCACAGCAGCAATATTTTCGGGTATACGCACATACGCTTCATTCGGTGCTTTTCTTGTTCCCATTGCAGTACGTAATTTTCGTACACATTCTGCAACATTACCATGATTTTCAAAGTAATGTCGCAATATTTCCCAGCGTTCTTTGAGCGTATACACAACCATTTTCGTTCAGCGGAAAAATAAAACTAATTTTCTGTCAAATCAGATGACAGCTAAGTGTTACCATTCTTCAAATAATACCTACTTCAAATCCGTAACGATAGATGGCGGGCCCTGTATATACATATTTCCCATTATCAAGCGGATCTAGTCTAAAAGTTACTGATACAACCACGGGGCAAGAATTTTTATTTGACACTGTTTACACAGTATTCATTCTGAGTTAAATAAAAAAATTTAAAGTATTTTAATATGAAAACGCACATTGCTAATTTTGGTAGCTTAACGTTATATTTGCATTTATAAATATGCATTTGTATGCGCCTTTCTATGTGAAACATAACGCAGCCAACTAGTCATGGACAACAGTCTGCACTTTTCAACTTATAGCCGCCCAAGGGTTGGCTTGTTTAATTGGCTGTTTTATACAAAAAACAAAATCAAAATATTCCAGACTTCAAAAGCCTCTGAAGTGTAAGCGTCTAAGAGTGAGCCAGCAGTGCATGAATTAAAGTACATAAATTTATATATGGGCATATTTGTTTGCATGCACTTCAGACGCACAACCACATGTTTTTTTTTGGTGGTTTGTACAAAATCCGCCCATAAATTAAAAATATAAAATACTTTATTCATAAAATTGAGAAAAACTTAGAAAAAATTCCTATCAAAGCTCAAACTTTGTCTGATTTATATAATATAATATCCATAATATCCCCCTTAGCGGCCCCCTATAATCGTTGGGCCGATTGTGGGATGCCAGTGTTCGAATAGCGACTGGTCTCTTTATTAAAATTGTTAAAAATGCAAGTTGGTCGCTTATTGTTATTCAGTGTATTTTTTCCCATGAAGTGCAAGGAGTGAAATCGATGACAGTAGGAAAAGCTACAGAAGGAGCGCTATTGATGGTCGGATGGCAAAGATGTTACGAAGAGTAAGCCAAAGGCCGTGCGACGTACAAACTTATACCAAATTTCGAATAGTGAATAAATAGGAAGCATGGCGATATTGATTATTACCTAGCCCAGATACTCACTGAACGCGGATGCTTCTGGGAATACCTACACCGTTTCCAACTGACTGATAGTTCTTTTCGCCAAAATTACTTGACTACAGTTGAAAGTGCAGAACACCCGACTTTTCTCTACAAACGTTTTAGTCAAGAACAAGCAGTGCTGAAGAAGGCATTCGAACATTTGCCGTCTCACACAAGATTTGTCGTGGATATGAGCTCGTCCATCGTAAGAGTGGAACCTGGACGCAAGTTCAATATAAATAAACACGGCTCTACCTCGAAGATATTCTAACGCGGTTCTAGGGTGGAAAAATGACGAAGAGTATTGTTAGTCCTAGCATGTCCCACATACCACTGGTGCTGCGGCATCTTTGATAATGTTTTTGATTTTTGATTCCAATCTCATTACCAAAGAAAAAACAAACAACAAAGGGTAATTTTTCCCGAAAAGAGATACCCGAGTATTCAGCAACATTCGGCCTCATTGCATACAAATTTTGTTTGTGGTATTGGCTTAGTTGGCAGTTAGGCTTTCCTTTATCTCACAATGTGATTAAATTATAAAAAGTACTCTTTACTAAATAAATAGAATCAGAATCTGCAAAAAAAGTCAAGTCTTTGTTCCTTTCAGTAATGTCCGGGCTCGAAACCGCTGGTTCAATCGACCACGTTTTTTCTGTCGTTCTCGACAGGTAATTACAAACCCCCAAATGTATTTCTGACAAGAAGAAGCTCCTCATAAAAAGTCATCTGATGTTCGGAGTCGGCGTAAAACTGCAGGTATCTGGAGGTGGAAAAGATCAAGACGCACGCCATATATAGGAGGAGGAGCTCAGCAATAGATGTAAGCGCTAATTATATAATTTACTATATATTTATACAGAAGTAAAAGATAATCGAGTATGGAGTGTATAAACTTCTATACGAGATGTTTAGTAGGCTAATTACGGAGTAGTTCATATAAAACAACAACAAAAAACGAAATACCGGGGCTTTATGTGTACTACAAATACAAACACAAGTATATGTTTATCTTTCACACATAAGCAAATGTAAGCTGCGGATGTTTATGCAATATTTAGAAAGCGAAAGCCGTAAATGACAAAGCAGGGCAGTGTGCAAACATCATATACGAATAAGCATTCTAACGGGCGATGTACTTACCGAAACAAGTATACAAAAGCCAAGTGTAGCACGTACAATATAGGATGAGCATCTATTCGGTTCTTTTCTATGCCAAAGACAAGATGACATATGACAAAGTTCACAAAAGCAGGACCACCTTCAAATAAGGTGATCAACCCTTTACCAGAAGTTAGTCTACTATGTAGTATTATGATAACAGTTTTATATAAAACGGTAAATCTATTGTAAGTTGAATCGAAAAAAATGTATTATCTACATTGCCGGAAAAACTAGTGAAACTAAAATAGAATTTAAAAATAGTAACATATTGAAAGGAGCCGCCATGGATTTCGTGCGGCAAAGATTTGTGTAGTGTGCGTCACTGCGTTTATCAAGAAAAAGCTATTAAAAATAATTTTCTAAGCACTTTTCTCTTTTTTCATGGTAAATCGGCATAAGAACTATGTGCTTGTTTCGTTTTATATACATAATTTTTTTAGCAAGAAAACGAGGAACATTTATTGAAAATTATTAAAATAATTTTTTTTCTAACTTTTTTTGCTAAATAAAAAAATGGTTTTGGGTAGTGGAAGCCTTTATTTTAACCATTGCGTACTCCATTGCTGGTTTGCTTGTATACTATAGTGCGAGCTGCCTAGTTCACAAGTGCCAAATATGATTGGCGTACGACATCATTTGTACAAATTATGAATCTTTCGATAGGATGATTAATTTTGTGCCACCTTGTAATTTAGCAGCACAGCCTTCCTGGCTGTTATGTTTATCACACATATTTCGTTCAAGTCCAATTTCCATCGTAATAAAGGGTTTTCCAATAACAGGTGTTACAGGTATGGTTTTGAACAACGTCAACAAGACGGCGCTACGTGCCATACAAGCAACGAAACCATTGATCTTTTACGGGAAAAGTTTCTGGACCGTGTTATCTCTCGAAGAGGTGATCACCACTGCCCACCGAGATCTTCTGATATAACACCTTGTGACTTTTGCTTTGGCGCCTCGTGAAAGAGACCAACAGCCCAAGGTCCCTCAAAGATGGAAGTCATGAGGCTATCGAGGACATGGGGTCGCCACTTTGCAGTTCGGTTATGGAAAATTTCATGAAAAGGAGCGTGGTCGTGGTGGTCATTCGCCTGATATTATTTTCCACTATTAACCGCATATCTTCCTCTTTAAAAAATAGGATTTTTCTTTGAATATCAAAATAACACCTCTATTTGGAAAACCCTATAGAAAGATATAGCGGTTTAAAATTTTTACAAAAATATTTGCCATGAAATTCTACTATAAGTCTCTTAAAGGGTCCCGGTCGTCTAGAGCTCCAAAATGTATGTCAGGTATTTTTTACAATAAAAAAATGAAAACCGATATTTACATTTTTTAGGCTTTTTATTAACCTTCTTTTACATACAAAAATGAAAAAAAAAAAATTTAATTTCAATAACTCTAAAAATGGCGCTGAAGTTAACCCTCCCAAAAAATTTATCTGGACGGTGTTGTACATTTTGGCTCTTCTATTTATCTGAAACACAAAAACCGAAAAAGTTATTAAGCAGGGTGACTGTAGCTATGTCTCGTACTAGAATAAAAAAAAATTGGCGCGGTTTTGAATTTTATACTCTAAAAATCGGATTTCTTTTTCAGTTTTGAATCAGAAACATACGAAATAATTGAAATAATAATATTATTCTTGAATGGGCGATAGCCATTGATGTTGTGAACAACATATTAAAATTACAGACGATCCGGTTGAATAGTTTTTTTTTTTTAGTGACAACACCAGGCCGAAAAAAGTCGTTTCGAGATAAAAAAGTTTAAGTTTACAAGAGCACTCTCTACCTTGTTAATGGGCTGCAAAAGCTATAATATTGGGAGTTTCCACATGAGAATACTTTCGAAATTTCGAAAATACAAAATATTGATTTTTTGACATTTCCATCCCAACCTAAGGGGACCCTAATACAGCAAAGTGCCAATTTCATCTTAGACACCAGAAATATGTGTCATATATATATAATGTGTCATACGTCAACTATAAAATAGCCGACCGGGAGAATAAGGGAAGATTGTAAAATTTGTGAATACAAAATATATAAATATAAGTAAATTTATGAATAAAAAAGGTATAAATAAATCTATTATAATATATTAAAAAGTTTTGTCAGCATTTTTTAAGCTATCTTGGGTAATTGCTGAAGGGTAATATAACGACGATCTCCCTAGCATCTGTTTACTTCCACTTATGTACTTATATATGTATGTATATACAGTTATGAGCATATCTGTACAGTTCTATAGTATAATTCTCTATATAGTTATACACCTTTCAATGTCTGTATGCACAAATTCAGGCGCTGCTTGTGCCTTCTTTGCATATACGAGTACATAGAAATGTAGTGCATTTTTTACAGCTAAATTGTGCAGAAAAGCAAACAAAGCAAAAGGGCAAAATACGTTGCATAAAAGGCGGCACACTAACCTCCAATGCTTTTCATTTTCTATCAAAGAAGTCTTAACACTGCTGCTTATGCCACGCCTGTATGCGTATAACCTTCACATTTATTTAGGTTTCACCATTTCATGATTTTCATTACTCATATCCAAAGTACAGCAAAAAAATCACAAAAAGGCTAACTTTGTGGTAGTCTCGCACGCTGATGTTGACTTTTCAGTTCTTGCATACTTTTAAGCGAACTTTAGAGAGAAGAATGCGCTTTGTTTAGATTAAGTCATATAGCCAGCATCAGGTTTTTCCCTTTCGTTCACTTTGACAAGCGTCAGCAGCAGGTTTTTAATATACATAAGCCACACGGGCAGCACACGCAAATGCAACTATTCTATTCGAATGCAATAACAACTATTTATAAAACATGTTTTAAAAAGCGTGCGCTTATTACTATGGAATTTTTAAAGTGCAGGCATCCATTCATTGCTGCAAATTACTCATGATAAATTTTGCGGGAAGTAGTTCCTTGTTGTTGGTGATTTAGCTTTTGCAGTTAATTAATAAGAAATAAAAAATTAAATTTAGTTAATTGTGCCAATAAATTTCGAGTTAAATATTTATCTATTTTGTTATGGTTTTTTTTTTGAACAAATTTGAAATTAATTGCCCAGGCGAAAGTCAACTAAGTTTGTTAGGCCAATGAACAAAATTAATTCCAAATTTGAATAATAGTTCATAAAAACAAAAATAAGTGCACATGTAAATGAAGTGCACACATCTAAATAAACATAATGTAGTGGAATTTTCGTATCTACAGGGTCCGGCACTCGAAGTGTAACCAACGAATAAGGCCATAAATTTAGTTAGAAAAATTACT
Source organism: Anastrepha fraterculus (assembly GCA_037575425.1). Taxonomy (NCBI): domain Eukaryota; kingdom Metazoa; phylum Arthropoda; class Insecta; order Diptera; family Tephritidae; genus Anastrepha; species Anastrepha fraterculus. Next base: position 99,324 of record JAYXIM010050858.1, read on the forward strand.
TCTATTCAACTCAAAGTAAAAACTGTGTGAAAATAATACAAAATTAAGAATCAATTTACTTTTGATCGATATTACCTCCTTTTGCCTTGATATGTCCTTGAGATGGAGATGGCTATTATTGTTCTAATCTAATCAAATACCAGGAACTAATTATGTATATATATATATATAAAACCTATATACCTATATATATATGTAAATATATATTTAGTTTTAAGAAATTATTATTAGTTAGGTCAAGAAATTTGTTTTTCACCCGTTCAGAAATATTCATGCGATTCCTGTCTAAACCATTAAGAACCTTTGTGTATTAACTGAACTAAAAAAAAACTAAATAAAAAAGTTGAAATCCTCATTAAAAGAATCAAGATTTGAGCCCATTGAGAATACGAAACGCGTCTTGAAGGCCATTATCCACAAACTTAATCGTTTATCGCAAGGCAAATAACAATTTTCCGAATCACCACGTCCCCAGTGGCACGCTGCGGGACCTAGCAAGCTCAATAATTTTCGGGGCTATGCGCGCAATAAATCAACGCAATGATAATCCAATCGGGTGTACGGTTTGGTTTTAGAAACATATCCTAGAGCACCGGATACCCGGGTATCGAGTAACGCGGGTAGCTCGATATTCGCTCGAAACTCGAAACGAATTGTTAATTTTTTAGTCAGCATTTCTTTAGTTTCCTAACGATTTAACACTCTGCATAAATAATTTGTAAAACTTAAAAAAAGTGCTCGAGTAACTCGAAAAAGCTCAATATACCTATGAACAACAGGTGTGCGAGTACTCGGAAAAACGGGAACATCTACGCAGAGATGGGAGTTAACCTCTTTAAACTTAGGATGTGCACAAGTAAAATTGTAGACTTCGGCGCAAATTTCTCTCCCTCTTTCCAATAGCACAAGCAAAATCAGAAGATTGTCAACTGTGAAATGCAAAGGTCGATAACTCAATTTAAGACTTTAAGGGGTTTAATTAAGGTGCATGTTTAGACAAATTACTAGGCTATTTCCATCAGCTTCTGCTTGCTTTATCGACCCTCCGCGAAAGTTAATTCCATAAACAATCTTTCATTCGCTCTTTCATTGATAAACAACCTAAGCCGGCACTTGCAAAATGAGTTCGGGACTCGCGCATTTGAAGCTAAATTCAAGAAGTGTACTTTCTGAAACAATATGCAGAGTCTAGCTGTATTTTAGGTAGCGCCCAACGAGAGCAGTTCCCTTTCATATCCTAGCTAACTCTTACGCGACAAAGATACTGGGATGCCGCCATAACCGCTACTATGTTCATGGTGCTTGTCGTGGCTTGCTGTTTCAGAGATTCTCTGTATTGCTATCTTCAAGGAGGTACTTGTAGATTGTAGGTAAAGGGGTAAGATGATCCCTTCAGCCCCTTGATATAAGAAAAAGTGGTTTAGCAGATCATCTTACGAAATAACAGCAACAGCTATCTTTGCATTGTATATCAGGTGGATTTCTTACCAAAAAACCTAAAACAAAAGCAGAAGCAGAAACGAAAAGTATGTAATTACTATGCAAGAATGTCGGCAAAAGCACTTTAAGTTCTGATTTTTAAGATTTTCTGTACGCTGGTGATTGCCAATACAAAAGTCACACCGCTTTCAACATTCTATTATAGAAAAATAATAAAAAGCAAGCAAGCAAAAAATACATTGACAGTAAAAAAGTCACGTCACAGCAACAATTTCCCATTTATGTGCCTACGCATTCATTAAATACTTTTTATCTCACACTTGAAATTCATTGCTGAGCAAAATACTTTTACGCCTTTAATATTGCCCTACAGTTTTTCCATTTTTGCTTTTATGTGCCCCTTTATTGCCCTTGATTTTAAGCATTTTTTTATTTAATCTTTTGAAATACTTTTCTTTCTTGTAATAAATCCAAATACTTAACTTTCGCTAATATCCGTAAGCTCCCGTTAAGTAGCTTGTAAACAGGCGCAGAAATTTGTATTTAAATCTCTCCCGCATGAAGTGAATTTGTTGGCTTCCTTTTTTGTTTTAAGCAAAGTAAATCAAATTGTGTAAAAGAAGAGGCAAACACCCCACGCACAAACTCATGTCGCTTTGCAGGCATACGCGTTGTTAAGATATGTAGTCTATTTTAAGGCGATTAAAAAAATGCCTATAAAAAGTTGGTGGCTGATAAGTGCGAACTTTGGCGGCTTAACCGGCCTTACTTTCCATTTGGCGTATATTTTGTTTGTCCTTTTTTGCAATTTTCTTTTGGTTTTATGAATTGAGCTTATTTTAATTATGCACTGGCTCACCACATGAATGCATAATTTTCGCTTAGCTGGCTCTACGATCCACTGGTATGAGCATGTGTGTGTTTGTTTGGCTAAAATGTAATTAGCTCACAAACGTGATTATTTACAGACTTTCGCGCATTATTTAAATTACTGTCTCTGTGCTTTCAGCGGGGAATTTTTAGTATTTTTAATGTTATAAATTTATTTTGTTTCCTTTACTTTTGGGATATTCCAGGGCAAAGTGCAATGAATTGAATTTCCAAATTTGACTTCAAATAAAAATGCAGCTAAGCAGAATGAATGTCACAATAAGTTTTTTGTGCGCTCAAGCTTCAAAGTCATAAGTACTTTTTTTCTTTCTTATATTTTCTGGTATAGTGCATTGGAAAAAATTCAAGTTGGTTTCGTTCTTGCACGACAACTGTCGCAAAACACGAATTAATTATTTTGAGTCTTTATTTGCTACTAATCTAATTATGCAACCAAATACTTTGATTAAATACTTTCGTGGTACCAAAAAAACAGTATATAAAAAGCATTTCTGGTGGACCATAAATAGATACTTTTAAAACTGCAATATATGCGAGGTGAGGTCCGCAATTTTGCGTCCAAGTGCTTGTCAGTCCACTGTGTGCCATACCAAAAACGTCGAAAGCGATTTCCTAGAAGCTCATAACTGATAGATTTTTTTAATATATTACACAGGTTTTTTACAAACAAAACAAGGTAAAACGATTTTTATTTAAATTTTTTTTATTTCCTGTCTTAAGACTACTGAGCAATTCTATACTGTTAAAAAGTGGTTTCATGTCAAGTAATCCAATTATTTTGAACATTGTCGTAAATGTCCTGAATATTGGATTACTTGAGGGCTTGCGTATAAAAAGAAATTAACTGAGAAAATTTTGAATAAAATAAATTACTTTTAGATTTATTCGATCTTCATAATTTTGATATAATTTCTTCGGCTTTTTAACATTTGCATCCAAATGTTTAATTAAAATTAATTTTACAAATACAACTACAATAAAACAATAAAACAAAAAAAGAAATTTTAAAAAAATATTCTTAAAAAAGCAATGCAGCTAAAATAAACTTAAAAAACAATTTATATTGGGTAATTTTTTTGTGAAAAAAATTTGAAATATTTAGCATAAAAAATATACTTAAAACAAAAAACAAGTTTTAGAATAAACAGAATAAACTTAAACACATATAGATAAAAATATACTTAAAAAAATGTTTGTTTTGGAAAAAAGTTTTGGAAAAAATTCGAAAATTTTAGAGCAAAAAATTTTACCTGAAACAAAAAACAAATGTAGAATAAAATATACTTTAAAAAACCATCTAAATTAAAATCTACCTAAAAAAGCATTTTTGTTTTGGAAAGCTTTTTTTGGAAAAAATTTGAAAATTTTAGAATAAAAAATTTTGGAATAAAAATTAACACTTAAAAACAAACAAAAAAATGTAGAATAAAGTATACTTATAACAAATGAATAAATTTTAGAATAAAATATACTTTGAAAAAAAAAATTTATTTTGGAAATATTAAAAAAAAACATTTTTTTAAATTTTCGAATAAGAAATATACTTAAAGTAAAAAAGATGTAGAATAAAAAATACTTAAGGAAACAATGTCAACTGAAATATACTAAGAAAACAAGTTTTAGTTTTGCAAAATATTTTTCGGAAAAAATTTTAAAATTTTACAATAAAAAATTTACTTGAAATAACTTACAAAAACAGCGTAACTCAAGTACAGTTAAACAACAAATTTTAGTTTTGCAAAAACAAAAAAGAGTGGAGCAAAATATATACATATATATATATAATTGGCGCGTACACCTTTTTTGGGTGTTTGGCCGAGCTCCTCCTCCTATTTGTGGTGTGCGTCTTGATGTTGTTCCACAAATGGAGGGACCTACAGTTTCAAGCCGACTCCGATCGGCAGATATTTTTGGAGGCTTGCCATTGCCTGCCGAGGTGCGACCGCTATTAGAAAAATGTTTTTCTTAATTTTGGTGTTTTCACCGAGATTCGAACCAACGATCTCTCTGTGAATTCCGAATGGAATAAAATATACTCACGCACCAACTCATTCGGCTACGGTGGCCGCTATATACTTAAATCAAAAACAGAAATTTAAAAAAAATATACTTAAAAAAACATTTCTGTTTTAGAAAAAAATTTTTAATTTTAAAATGAAAAGTATACTTAAAACAAAAAAAAATTTAGAATAAAATATAATAGAAAAAAAACGATGCGCTAATAACACTAAAATAATAAATGGCATATTCAAAGTATTAGGGTGATCACAAGATTTCTAAATAATACTATTTTGGATGCAGTCCGATGGGTACCGTATAGAAAACTTTAAACTCGTTTTTCCCGAAACCGCATTTTTCAAGTCAGTCGGATTCATAACTCGAATATTTCTTGATTGACGACTTTAAAGTTATTATATTATTTATTTTGACATATTCAAACTTATATTTTATTATATTAATATTATTTTCCGAAATATTGCACATACTTTTTTATACACAATTTTCAGATGGAATTTTTTAATTTTGAAAATTTGTTTAAGGCATGGTTTTGTTTCAAAAATCGATGCATCACAAACTTCTTCCTCTAATGCATAATTGAAAGATGTTTTTGTTCGCCCTACTTTAAATCTTACAGGCCTCGGCGAAGAAAATAAGGAAAAACTGAAACAGAGGAAGGAAAGCATTCAAAACAGATTTAGAAACGAACTGGGCTTTTAATTGATATGCCAAAAGAGAAATCTGGCAATACAAATGACGGAAACACAGCACGACGTTTTTTTAGTAATGCAGAAGTTACTGCAGACATTACAGGTATTAACTTATGTCTCTTAAAAAGGCTTTTCACCATATTGTCTTGCTTAGGGTGTGAATTTCAGATATATGCTGAGGCCTTTGAGGTATACGTGAGAGACACACGCGGTTTTTATTTGAGGGAATATGAGTGGTACAATATGCCAGTCAATCTGCATAAAATACTGTTCCATTCAAGACACATAATATCGTCATGCATGGTTCCTATTGGTCAGCTTTCCGAAGAAGCGCAAGAATCGAGAAATAAAGATGTCAGAAATTATCGCGAATGGTATACAATGAAAAGTTCACGAACTCAAACCAATGAGGATTTATTGCACAGGCTTCTAATATCATCCGATCCCTACATTTGCAGCATACGTAAGCCATCGAAAACCAAGCGCGGGACTTTGCCTCAAGATGTAATTGCATTGTTGGCCCAGGAAGAAGTATTATGAATAATTGCTTTCGAATAAGTGTTTATGTTTTGTTATGTTTAATCTTTAGAAACTTTTTATTGGCTGACTATTAATAAAATAAAGATTAGTGACATATTTATCATTGAAATAATGTGTGATTATCTCCTTCATTGAGCAGTATAATGTAGTATAAAAAGGTACCCAGGGGCTGAATGAAATCTTTTAAATATTAGTCATAAGCCTCTAAATTGGCACTGGAAAATGCTTTTAAAGTAGAAAATATAATTATGTGAAATTTTACCTTATAAGTGGGCAAGGAGAAAAAGTGGGCGTATCACGCACATTTTTATTCTCAAATCATATTTAGGTATTTGCAACCACACTGCAAAATTTGAAATGAATTGCTCCATTGGTTTGGCTGTTATTAATTTTGGCATCCTAAAAGTGAAAAAAGTCACACTGTGCGACGTTCCTCTTAGATTACTTTGAAAAATAAGAAAGAACAAAAAAATGATTTATATAGTGTACAATAAATGGAATTTTTCAGATTTTTTTATTTAATTGTTTCGCTGATAAAAATTCCCTAAATATACTACCTTTCTCACCGCCACTTGAGCAATTTGTATTACTCATACGTCCTGTTGACCCAATATAAAATGTAGGTATGTATTATATCGTCTACCCATAAATTTGTTTTTTACACACACAGCAAAAAATAAAAATAGACTATGTAAGATTAAAAACTATTTACGCATAAAGTAATCGTTTTCAGCTTTTTTTTGAAATAAATATTTCAAAACTCAAAATAAATGAAATGAAATTAATTATATGATAATTACTCATACGACCCGTGCTCTCCCTAGATAGGTAAGGATATCGGAATAATGATGAAGGCAAATATTGTGGTTTTCTTAATATAAATATTTTTAAGTTTCTTCATTTAGGCTATACTGATTGTGATGGTTTCATAAGAAAATTTTAAGAAATCTGTTAATTTCAAAGAGATTAATTGAAGGTAATTGATAACTGGATTCAAAAACGTTATGGGCGCTGTGTGTTCTACGAATTAGATGCAGTCCACGATGCAGATTGTTTTTGTTTGTTGAACTTCAACTGGCTGTCATTAAAACTTTAGAGAGCTTGGAAGCAATGTGCTAATTACTTTAAAGTAAGTTTTGCAGCTTCTGAAGATTATTGGAAATATTGAACTTCAAATTTATTGCTATTTATTGGCATCCATGAAATCTGTCTTTTGCCTTTCAGTCGAGGATTGCAAAATCCAGTTTAAGAAGTAAAGAAATTCTTAAATGTCGTTTTGAAATTAAATTTTTTTCCCTGTGCTTTAATGTTTGTTGTAATGAATCAATATTTAACTACTGGCATTTCAAAGTAGAATAAAATTGTATATATCCAATTTAAGAAACTTATGGTATCAATAGCCAACATTAACTATAAAAAGCATGGTTTTCTTCATCCATCTCAAGTTTTTCGCTAGACAAATAGGCTCTCACAGATTAATTTTGGAGCTACACGAGCTTGCCATCAACCTACTTAAAATCGCAGTAGGCGAGTTGCAAATCAAATAAACTGTTCCATTCCCTTTTCTAGTCAGCCTGAAATGTCCCATTGAACACTGGTTAATACGCTAATTCGAAAATTGTTTTTTTGTTTTTTTTTTTTGTGTTTTGTGTTTTGTTTTACCTATTAGCATCCACCTAAATTGCGCATAAAGGGGTTATGTGAAAGGTTAATTACCTCATATTTTCAACTTAGTTGAGTTAAGCCACAATTATCGCTTTCAAATTAGCAAAGCAGTGCGGAAATTCCTGAACAACATTTTGTTGCATTTCGAGAGTATTTTAATGAATTTATTTGAGGAGATAAATACAAATGAATTTGAAACAAAAAGTAAATGACCATTTTTTTAATGCTTTGTGTTTATAGAATTACGACGGCTATTGCATAAAAATTTATCATAATTATGGTAGAGAGAATGTAAGTGGTTAGCGCACGAACTTCGGCGTTAAGTAGTTAAATAATGAGATTAAAGGCCTACTGATTTCACATCATCTCTATGCTTGCATACATATAACACAGTGTGACAGAATAAGCTATCCAGCCTTTATCCAGAGTTTATAGACTTAGGCATATAAAGAATAGGCACGAAAAATAGTGGTCGGGTGAAAATCATTATAGCATAAAATTTGTATAAGCTATCAAAACAATTTTTGTTTTATTTGTTTCTTGGGCGCAATTAGATTTGACTTCATTCATTAGGCGATTGACAAAGTTTTTGTATTGGTACTTGACGCTCTCCACCAATTCATTTTAAACTGTTTGCTTTTGGCAATTTTCTTTAAACAATTGCCCAATATTTTTCAATGGGTCATAATTATGGACAATTTGGTGGGTTGTGGTCTTGTTGAACAATATTTACCGCGTGATTTTCATACCAGTTCATGGCAAGACGGCTAATAATGACACGATGCTGTATCGGGTCAGAACAGAACTGAGTCTGTGTGTTGTTTTATGAATGGCAGCAAACGTTTTTACAAACACTCCCTCATATAAATTTCTTGATTTATAGTGCACGCGGTAATGAACGTTTTGCTTTTCATACCACACTGGCAGATGACTTGCCAAACCAAATATATTTTAGAGCACTTGCCTAACATTTTTAATTTAAAGGTACCTGGAACTCCTTCTCCCTTCTTTGCGATATAAAACTCAGCGCCCTGCATCCATTCAAAGTATGCTTCAAAATTTTTTTAAATACTTATACTCATTCTATGATATTAAGATTGATAACAAGCGAAAAAGAATATTGTAAAGTTTTCTGTTTATTGTTTGCTTAAATATTCTTGAAATATGTGTTAAAGGCATATGTATAATTAGTAATACATACAAATATGACACGCAAAATCGTGAAGCGTTCCACATTTTTTAAACGGCGCTTGCAGAAAATGTAATGAGCCGGGTACAAGAGAAGCCTTGGAGCACTTCTATGATATTGTCCGGCTCTCTCGAAAACTAGACTATGCTACCCGAGCGCTTTGAGAGGCTAGAATCTATTCCTGAACCGGAGCTCGAGCGACTCCTACAATTCGCGAACAGTACGTGCTTCTTGAGTGATGTCGCTATGGACCGAAATGGCCTCTGCGTGGCTTCGGCCAACCACTATAATTTAACCTAACCCAACCTAACCTAACCTAACCTAACCTAATACATACATCAACGTAAAATAAAATAGCTGAGCCCTCCTTTTATGAAATAAGGTATACGCAATGGATACCTCTGTTTTCGTTTCCGCTTTGAAATAGTAAAGTTCAATAAAAAATTAAACTGATGAGAAAATGAAAAAACTGGGCGCAGCATTGCTTTATAAAATATATGTTTCACATGCAAGTAAAATATTTACAGGTTAAAAAACAAAGTTAGATTTTGTCTATACTACTGTGGACAAAAAGTAAGGTGAATTTGGTTGTAAAATGAAAAATCTTTATTTATTCTTGTAAATCAATTTCATCCCCTTCAAAATAATCCCCTCTCGATGAAATATACTTATGCCAACGATTTTTCCAACCCCCGAAACATGCCAAATAGTCCATTTCTTCGATTCAGCTTTTATCTCCTCAATCGACTCGAAACGCGTTCCCCGGAGTGGTCTCTTGAGTTTTGGGAATAGCCAGAAGTCACACGGAGCCAAATCAGGCGAATACGGTGGTTGCGGAACGATATGCGTGGAATTTTTGGCGAAATGGTCCCAAAGAACGAGTGCAGTGTGAGACGGTGCATTATCGTGATGCAAAAACCAAGAGTCGTTGGCCCATAATTCTGGTCTTTTTAGACGAATTGCTTCACGTAAACGACGCATAACGCTCAAATAATATTCCTTATTAACAGTTTGGCCAGGTGGAAGGAATTCATAGTGCACCACACCACGAAAATCGAAAAAAGCTGTCATCATGACCTTTATTTTTGAACGACTTTGACGTGCTCTTTTCGGTCTGGCCTTGCCTTTAGCACGATATTCGCTTGATTGGTCGGTTGTTTCAAGGTCGTAAGCATACATCCAAGTCTCATATCCCGTAATGATGCATTTGAGCTTGTCCTGATAAACTGAAAGCATTGTTTCACACACATCAACGCGACGACTTTTTTCCAAGAAATTGAGAGTTTTCGGTACCAAACGAGATTTGACTTTTCGTAGGCCCAAATGTTCTTTCAAAATGGTTTTCACAGATCCTTCTGATATTCCAATCATATCAGTAAGGTCTTTAACAGTCAACCGACGATTTTTGAGCACTAACTCCTTCACTTTATTGACGTGTTGGTCATCTGTTGACGTCAATGGTCGTCCGGAGCGCTCCAAGTCATCAACACGTTCTCGACCCTCTTTGAAGTCTTTGTACCACTTATAAACATTTTGCTGCGACATGGTCCAATTACCAAATGCCTTCTGCAACATGCTAAACGTTTCCGCAGCCGAAATTTCATTCCGCAAACAAAATTTGATGGCTCTTCTCTGCTCAATCAAATCAGACATTGTAAAAATCGAAAAATGCACTCTTGGTCGTTTGGTAAACACAAGCGTAATATATTACTGATAATGACATTCACATGAAAGTTGGCCCAGATGTTATTAACAGTGCTGCCAACTCATGAAAAAAATAACTAGAGCGGAATTTTAATCCCGCGAAGTTTGACAAATAAATCACCTTACTTTTTGCCCACTTTTTGATCCGCGTAGCCCGGAAGCAAAAGGCCGCAACAAAGTTCCTCCATTTTCCTCTATCATGCACCAACCTCTTTATTTCGTTCCAGGTTTTGTTGCTTCAGCTTCCAGATTCAACCTCCAGGTCAGTACTGAGCTGCCTTGAGGGTTCCCGTCGATTGCGCTGCGTGTGATGTAGGTTTGGCTTCTTCTTAACGCTCTCGAGCCAGCCTCATTTTCTTTTCAGGATTTCCAGGTGCATTAATGTCTCGTTACAACAATTCCACAAGTCAGTGTTTGAGATCGTGTCGGACCAGAAAATTCTCAATATTTTGCGGATACAACGATGCAAATTTCCAGGTTTCGCAACCGGATATAAGAGCTGACTTCACGTTTTAAACGGTTTTCGATGTCTTCTCTTGAACCACCATTAGCAGATATAATACTCCCCAAATAGCAAAAGGAGTCCACGTCTTCGAGCTCAGTTAGCAATTTTTGCGTGTAGTTAGTGTTTACAGGCATCACCCTTGTTTTGGCAATGTCAATTTTTAGGCCTACTTCTGTGGCAGTCTGTGCTACTAGCGCTGCCGAAAATGCGTAAATTAAAAGTTTTCTTTGCAATGCTGTTGCCATGCGTTCGAAGTACGTGGGCTGGCCAACGAAGACGTTGGGCTTACATGAAGCGCACTATGTTTTGTCCATTTATAAGTTCTTCGATCTCTTTGTTATGTTTTATTCTCTAAGACCCATCAAGTACTCGTACAAAACCTAAAATTCTCCTCATTATTTTCCGCTCAAAACATAAGAGATAGTTTTTTATAGGTATTATATTAATAGTCAGATTCCATGTTTCACATCCATATGTTGCTATTCGTCTTATAAGGGTCTTATGGATCTATAGCTTGCGTGTCCATGTCAATCGTTTGCTTTTAAGTAGTTTGAGGTGTGCGTAATAACTTGTATTTGTAGCCCGCGGTCTGTCGTTTATGCAGATAAACAAGGACTATACATCCGGAGTAGAATACATGTCCTATGGTCTAACTACACGCTACACAACCTCGACTACAGAAGGAAATGTTATGAGAAATAATCAGACTTATAATCTAAGAGTGTCCCGGCCGATGTGATGGAATTTTTATTATAGGGTCAAGTACTAAATTCCATTGACACCGTAAACTGGTTTTAATTGGAGTAAATATTTTGGATCCATGTAATATCGCAAAGATATATAGCTGTATATATATGCGCATATATTTTTGGCAATTTTTCAACAGCCACTTCAACCAACCAAAAATTTCGAAAGCATAATTGAATACTTGCACGATCAGGATCCATGCACTCATAGAGATAAACTCAATAAAACTTCGTTCCAAATATACATATATACATATGTACGTAGCTGCGTACTCACTTTGCACAAACTCCTTCAATTTACACTTTCCCTCTATCCAAACTTTTTCCTTCACATTGTGACTGGCAAGGACCAACTTTTTCAGACTCTACATTATACTACCACATCCATAGCAATCTCACACACAAACGTGGCATCTAATGACTTTGATAGTTTGATTTGTTGATGCCATTACTGTTGGTTGCAAACTTAAGCTAAACACTACAAATAACTTTATGCTAAACTTTTGTAGATTAAGTGTGCTGTTGTGGCATGTAACAAGTGCACCAAAGCATCGAAGCACCAAGTAGCAATTTGAATTAAATGTTTGGCTTAAATATTCGTTTGTTATTTTCAAAAACCAACAAAACGTATTTACTTTTATAGTTAATGGAAATTGAATTAATGCGGAAGTTAATAGGATATATAAATGAAGTTTTTGCTATTTTGGCATGGAAACATTTTAAGGTGTTAGTAAAAATTCAGCTGCTTAGTGGGAGCCGAAATTTGTTAGTATGTTGTGGTAGTTCCGCTACATGGCGGTCGAAATAAAATTTTGAGAAAGGCAGTTCAACCAACACTACGTTCACACGATCTTCTATTGATCATGCTACAACCTTTTTTTGGTTTAGTGAACCTAGAAATCTCTACTCACCACTTCTAATCATTTTCGGTTGAAATAGTTGCATTGTAATGCCTACTCGGTGCGGGTGTCCGCCTCCCAGCTCTAATACTCTTCTAATACGCTCTGGAGATACTTCCTCGAAAGTATATTGTAAATGTTAGAATAATCATACAGGCAGATAACGCCATGGATTTAATGGCCGCATAGGCCACAACTATTGAGAGTTATGTAGTCCAAAACTCACTTCATAGTATCTACTAAAAAAGTTCTTAAAATGGTTGAAACCATCCTTCATAGTTAACACCTCTACTAAAAAACACTCCACCATGTGGTTGAGAATTCTAAATAAGTTAAGCGGTTCGTGATCATAAAGTCATGAGGCAACTAAGAGACATAGTCTCTCTGCGGAACAATGTATTCCAATATGTATATATAGAGTCGAGTGTATCACGCTTCATAAAAAAATCGGTTCTATTTTTCCTCCAGTACTGTTGCATAAATTTTAGTACATTTTAAGACTTCTCCCAACATTGGCTTGAAGATACCTCAAAAAACCGCTTTTTATAAAAAGTAAGATTAGTTTTAAAAAATATTTTTTTCCAAATCACTTCAGCTGATAGACAGATTTAAGTCTAAAAGTTCCTTATAAAATTTTTAAAAATTGTATCAACAGAATTAAAATAGCACGAATAAATTAGTTTTATAAGAAATGCAAATGGTGGGAAAATATATTCTTCATGATATTTTGAAAGCCTAATTAACTTAATGGGACTATTATTATTATTTATTAGCTGTTTGTGCACTGCGACCTGAATAGATCTATTGTGCAGCCATGTAGCCTACTTAAACAGTTTTAAGCTGTTAATAAATCCTATAACTGCTATAGGCTTAATTTCTACCGGGAGATTTGGATCTATAGCCTCATTTCCCAGGTAATTTAGTATGCGTGGTGCCACTGCTATCTATCTTTTTCATGTTCCGGAACCCATATCAAGGTAACAGAGTTTCTTGATGCTAGGGGGTTGAGGATTTTAAAACATTCCCAGACCAACCTTGATTGGAATGAGAAGCTATCCAGCGATTTAGAGCTGCTTGACTATCAGAGAGAATATTAATATTGGCACCGCGCGTGCCTCTCCGTAGTCATTCTCAGGCACACAGCTCTAAGGCGTGGGCCTCCACCTGGAAAATGGAAGTGGTATTTCCCATTCCAATTGCTTTTTTGAAATGTGATCTGACAATTCCAGCCACGGCACTACCGTCTTCCATTTTGGACCCATCAGTAAATATTTCATTGTTTCTCCACGCTGGCCGGTCACTAATGACCACTTTGAATTTCTTAGAGAATTCTAGTTTCCTTTCTATCTTGTCGTGAACTGTTGTTAGGCACGGAGAGTTCAGGATTGAACTCAGAATCCTTACATGTCCTGTAAGATTTTCTTCTTTGAGATGGAATAGATTAGGAAGCCTTAGAGCTGCACTGATTGCCGTCCGTTTGGCTACAAGATATAGTGGAATGAGTCCAGTAACCATTCCTAAAACCGCTGTGGGGCAGGTTGGCAGTACTCCCGTTACGCTAATTGGACTAAGTTACTCAAGTTTTTTTCTATTAAAGATATCCCGCAGCCACCGCCGTATCCGAATTGGTATAAGCTCTCGGGTTCGAATCTCCGGGTATGAAACACCAAATGATAAAAAAGTTTCTTCTAATAGCGGTCGCCTCTGGGTCAAAGGCAAACCTCCGAGTGCATTTCTGCCATGAAAAAAGCTCTTTATAAAAAACCATTTGATGTTCAGAGTCGGCTTTAAACTGTAGGTCCCTTAATTTGGGTATATATACCAAATATGTTGAAGTTTGGAATATTTTTATACAGATTTTTTAAGCTAAACACTTCTATTATCTGAGGTTTTTTTTAGAAAATTTTGAAATTTGGAAGGGATTTTTAAAAATTAATTCTAAATATAGTAGATCCACCCACTTTCTTTCGACAGCACATATGAAACATAAATTATTAAAAAAACAATTACTCTTTTATCTTGGTTTATCAATTACTCAATTTATTTTAATAATTATTCCATAAATGGTCTAAAACTGGTACATGTCCTTATTTCTATTACCTGTTAAAGACCAAATGACATCTGAACTTTAAGGAGTATTAGAGCTCACCTAAAAAGAAAGAAAATTATCGAAACTTTAATAATATGAAATTTTTAAGTCTTAAAATCCATAAAGTTTACAAAAGCATCTGTAAAAACATTTCTTAAATTTAATAAATAAATTAACAAGCTAGATTCCTAACCTATTCAGAATGGAAACTGACGTACATATATATAACATAGTGCATATGGAAAAAATTATAAAGGGCTTTCCAATAAGAAGTGTTATTTTGATATTCAAAGAAAAATGCTATTTTTTAATCTAAATGATAGGATGTTTATTTCATTATAAAGAGGAAGATATGCCGTTAATAGTGAAAAATAACATCAGGCAAATGACCACCACGACCATGCTTACAGGACAATATACTTTTTATGAAATTTTCCATAACCGAATTGCAAAGTGGCTACCCTATGTCCTCGATAGCCTCACGAATCCCATCTTTGAGGTCTTGCATCGACTGTTAGCATAGACCTTCTCTTTCCAGTGGCCCCAAAGAAAAAAGTCACAAGGTGTTAAATTACAAGATCTCGGTGGCCAATTGTGATCACCTATTCGAAAAATAACACGGTCCAGAAACTTTCCTCGTAAAAGAACTATGGTTTCGTTGCTTGTATGGCACGTAGCGCCATCTTGTTGAAAATAAACATTGCGACTATCACTGAGTAGTATGTTGTTAAAGTGTTTGTAAAAATTTTACTTCTAAAATTAAACAATCTGTCACTCCACATTTCGACATTCGACTTTGAATGAAGGAAAATCGCCATTTGTTTATTGTCTGCAGCTCAGCAATCAACTAAAAACTAAAACAAGTTTTATTCTTGGGCATCGCCGCTCTGCCGTTCAGAGGTAATTCATTGCGTGTCTACTCCAATGGCATTTCATATGTTTTAATTTTCAGCCACTCATTGTGAAGCCTCACTTATAAACTAGATAATCTAGATTAGGCAGGCTTCAGTTAAAAGAGCTACTCCTAGAACCTTTGCCCTTGATCCACCACCATTGAATCAAAAATGTTCCTAAACCTACCATTACAGTCTGTGTCTGAAAAAAGGAACCGCATTATTCATGAAGTATAAAAGATATATTTTTAAACTTTTTTTACATGAAAATATGCACAAAACTTCGAGTCCCAATTTCTCAATAAGCAGTGTAGTCTTCATCGTTGTCGAGTATAGCCTGGCATCTTCTTCATGCTTTGAACCACAAACACGACCAGATTTTGCGAACTTCACGCACGAGTTGCTTTAAATCATGGACTGGTCTTCCCCCAAGATACGTTTCCATAGTTCCCCACACATTTTCAATGGGGTTGGCGTCTGAGGACTGGGAAGGACAGTCCAATACTGTAACGCCATTTTCTTGTTTTGTTGTTTTTAAATGTGCTTTTCTGAGAACAGTGGTTTTTATGATGTGGGACGGTAGGATATGTTCACCTCCTTTAGTCGTCGTTCGATGGTGTTGATACATACATCTATTCCCTTTTGAGCAAGAACTGATTGTGCTTGGCGTAGTCACAAAGAACGGTCCCGCTTAAAAAGTTGGACGATCACTTTATCTTGCTTTTTTTTGTCGTCACTCGCTTAAAGCCGTGCTCGAAAAAGTCAGCAACATTTTTGTATACTTTATGCCGCCGATTCGGCGCACTGGCGTCGTAGCCCTTGAGGGGGACTATTATGCAGCAAAAATCAGAACGAAATATATCTTGAAGTTACAAGAAAAAACCGGTTCTTTTCTTGTGATACAGACTGTATATGAACTCAGTAGTAGTATTAAGAGAGCTCACGGATTTTCACTACAGAATTTAACTATACACAATGTGTGTCTTCTGCAAAAGGGTCAAGACTTCTTTGTTTGTAAGTTGGTGATTGAACTCAGAATTGAAGATCCTATTTATCAACTAATTCGATTTCATCTCATATAGTGGGCTTGGGGGTAGCTGGAAAAGGACGCCGAATTTGCTCGAAAAATAATTATTTTAAGACAAGGTGCATTTTCATGCCTTCGCCTGCGACATGTAGCAAAATTATCAAACATACACGTAGTCATAAAGACGTCTGTGTGGCTGGAAAATTTTTTAAAATAGGTACCTCCTTGGCCCGTTTCTCGATATACACAAACCTCCATTGAGTTAGGCTACGCTAAGTTAGGTAGTAACGGTTCTATACTATACTGAGTGTGCCAGGCTCATAGCCCAAACTGGTTTGCCTATCTAGAATGGTAAAAATGCCTGTAGATAGAGCAGGACAGTGGCACAGAGGGTAAAAAGTCGTCTCTTCCTCCTCCTCGTTTAGACAGCTTCTGCTCGTTATTCCTCTGCAACTAGTTTTTAATAAATCTAAAATCACAACTATTACCCCTATTTTCAAAAGTGGCAAAAATAATGAAATGTGTATTTACAAGCGGATCACGAAACTTTCTACGTATATTATATCCAAAGTTATCGAAGGAAGATGTACTTTGCGACTCAAAGTTAAATTTCGCCCAAGGGCAGGTCTACAGTTTCCAACTTAGCTGCTTTTGCTGAAGGTTTTCAAGTCGACTTTGTTTACACGAACTTTTATAAATTGAATAAAAGTAATTTTTCAAACTAAATTTATGGCCTTTTTAATTGGTTAAATTTCGAGTGCCGGACCCTGTAATTACGCGCCCAAACTAAATTTTTAAAATAATAAAAATATTCTCCCTTTCTAATAATGGATTTAAAACAAACATCCATTAGGTTACGTTCGGCTAGTTTGTAGCGCCAGACAACTATACTGAGTGTGTTAGGTTCATAGCTTATTGCAATACCGCTATGGGGTGCTCGTTCAGCAACTTTAGAAGATCTCTGAGATTTGCCAAGTCATTGAAAAATTGTTCAAATAAAATGGTAAATCTCCGTCTGGATAGAGCAGAGTACTTCCTCCTTCTCATTTAGTCAGCCTCTGCAGAAGTCATGTGGCTGCACGACCATCCTTTGTTTGTGTCAGCCCATTAGTCAGTGCCCCGTCGTTATAGAAATAAGTGTACTAATATTAGGCTTATTTGGGTCTATAAGTACCACCAAGAGCAGGCCATTTACAAAGAATGTGTTCTGAAGTTTCAATGTCCATTTCACAGAATCGGCAGATGTTGGTCTCAGAGAGGCCAATTTTATTTAAGTGATATCTCAGGCTACAGTGGCCTATAAAGTAACTAGTTAAAAGTCTTAAGTCTAATCTGCTGAGCTAAAGTATCTTATCAGAATTTCCTCTGTTCGGCGTAAGGAAATGTTTCGCTTGTTGCTGACCGATAGAGTTTCGCCAGTGTTCAACGAACTTCTTCTCCGCACACCTCCTGAGAATTTCGTTTATGTGGCCCTTTGTAAGTCCACAGGAAGATTCAAGACCAATTAGAGGTTTGTTTACTCCGTTTTTAGCTAGATGGTCCGCTATATAATTTCCCTCATGTCCCAGATGTCCAGGAACTCAACTCAGTAATAATGTGTTGAAGTTCCCTAGCATATTAAGCAGATTCAGGCAGTCATGTATCATTTTTGAGGTGATTGTAGTTGATGTTAGATGTAGAAAGGCGTTCAAAGCCACCCCCTATCTGTAGGTAAGTAAATGTGACGATTCTATAGATGTGTTCATTGCACCACCTTTCATTCGCAACATCCGTTGGCGCACGCTTTATGTTGAACTGCCGTCAAATAACTTGGGAGATGGAAAATATTACTGTAGTGTTATTTTGAACTCGACCAAAATACTTTTATAATAGTAAAACTAAAAGTAAAAGTAAATAATTGGCGCGTATACTTCTGTTATGTGTTCGGTCGAGCTCCTCTTCCTATTTGTGGCGTGTGTCTTTATGTTGTTCCACAAATGGAGAGACCTACAATTTTAAGTCGACTCCAAACGGTAGATATTTTTTATGATGAGCTTTTCCATGGCAAAAACAAACTCGTAGGTTTGCCATTACCTACCGAGGGGCGATTGCTATTAGAAAAAACTGTTTATATCATTTTGCTGTTTCATGCACGGAATTACAGAGTTAAATATAGACGATAGATTAAGTCAAGCGCTTTTAAGTTACATCTATAAATATATCACAACTTACGATTACTAAAAAAAGTATCAAATATATCCAACACATAATCAACAGGTCTTCATTATCTTAATAAACTGATATTAGCGAACAGTTTTTTTTTTTTAATAAAACTACATTGTTCCTGTACGGCTGCACTTTTCACTACTAAATCACAACGAGACGGACACTTTCACTTTTATATATGTACATACATACATATATATGTAGTACTAAATACTAGTACTTAACACCCCTTTTTTTAATTTTTCGCATCACGAAAGGCATTTATAGTTAAATGGGTAGTTTATAGGCTCGGCTGTAATAGATGCAGCCTGATGATAAGTAAACATGAAACAAATGCCGCGAAAGAGTCTAAGTATGTACAAATGTATGTATGTGTAATAAAAGGTTTGCATGTGCACTCATACATGCAAGCACGTTTTAAGTATAATTTAATTACTCGTGTTCATACCAGGCACTAACGCTTATAAAAACGAGCACCTATGTATGTATGTGTGTACGTGCAAAAATATGACACAAGTTAGTAGTACAAAGGTGCAAGTAGTATTAAAATATAAAGAGGTAGATAATATGTGTTTAGTATGATCCGCATGCTTTGCGGAACATCTACGGAGCACATGAAGCGGTGGAGAGACACAAACACATATGCACGTACATATACTTGTATGAAAGCTGCTGGGACAATACACCTGCATGCTAAGTATGCTTGTTAGGTGGTTGTAAAAATACTGTTATACACATGCATACACACATACATATATATATATATATTTTTTTTTTATGTGTGTTAGGATTTGTGTCAGTCTTAATCGCAACTATGTGATATTTTGACAGTGTCAAATGAAAAAAAAAGATGCCCCCAAGCAACTCTTGAAAATATACATTAAATGTTTCGCACGTAATTATCACGTGTAAAAACGATCATAAGGCTACCGTACACTGTCAAACGCTACAAAAAGAAAAAAAAAACAAAAAAATAAAGATTGAAAATAATAAAACTGTACGACAAGAAAAAAACTACTGTAGAACAAAAGAAGACTATTAATTTAACGAAAAAAAATTTATGGTAATGACAAAATCAGCAAAATTCCGGTGAAAATGGCATAAACGCATCTTACAATCTGCACACTGGTGCAATATCGATATCTTTAATTTTATTTGGAAAATTATTGGTTGTAAATGGTTTGTGCGGAACACTCATTTTAGTCGAGTTTATTAAAAATTTAAATTTTTTCTATTAAAAACACAAAGATTTTTAAGGAAACTTTAATATAAAAAAATATTCAAAATAGTTGCCACCAAATTTTTATTCGAAAAAAAAATTTACATCAAAATAAAGTAAATGAAAGTTGTTGTAATTACTTCAATTAAAAAAAATGTTCCAGAATATCCTTGCCACCTAATTGCATGGAAAGCAAATACATATTAATTAAATAAATTTAAAAATGTAATGGAAATGTAAGCAAATGGGTATAAACAAAAAAGTTTCAAAAGCAAGCATAATACTTGCATTAATCAAATTATGTTTGTATGGTGTTGCCATTTAATATTTAATGCGAATATAATAAACAATTAATTACACAGCATTTAAGCATTGGGATGTGATTATCACACGGACAATCATCAAAAACGCCTTACTAAAAACAAATTTTGAATGGCGTTGCCACCTAATTGTTAATGAAAAACTAGGTACAAATTATTTAAAAACTTTAATTAAATATGAAGAAGTTTGATACCCATACAAAAAGTCTTCAAAAGAAAAAAATACCCTTCATTACCCCAAATTACTTTCTATGGCGTTGCCATCTAACATTTAATGGGAAAATGGTAACTAAATGAACAGCTGCAATAATATCCAGGTTGTGGTTATTCTACAAAAAACTGTAAAGAAAGCTTTAATAAAAAAACTATTTTTGAATGGTGGTGCCACCTTATTTTTTATCGGAAAATAGAAATGCAACTAACATTTGTAAATATTAAATATGAGTACTAAAACATTAGTCAAGGGAAAAAATCAGAAAAGTGTTGTAGTAATGAAAGTTTTAATTTTGTGTGGCGCTGCCATCTAACATTTAAAGCTAGATTTAATTTAAAATGGCATTTAATACGTAAATCAATTAAACATTAGGATGGGGACATTACCAAAAAAAATATTAAGAATGTTTTAATAAAAACTAGTTTTGAATGACGTTGCCACCTAATTTTTAAGGAATAAATATAAAATTAAAAAAAAAATAAATAGAATTTTGTATCATGTTGGTTATCCTGAAAACAATTACGAAAAATGCTTAAAAAAAACTATTTTCGAATGGTGTTGCCACAATATTTTTAATAGGCAAATAAAAATGTAACTAAGCTTATTAAATATTAGGTTATACTTAGGACACTAAATGATAAGCATGCGAAAGAAATAAGAAAGGATTTGTGAAAATAAAAGTTTTTAAAAATTTTTGTAGCGCTGCCATCTAACATTTAGTGTGAACATGGTAACTAATACCTAGCTACATTAATGATTAGGATGTCGATATAACCTAAAAAATTATTATGAACACTCTAATAAAAACTACTTTTGAATGGCGTTGCCACCTCATTTTTAAGGGTAAAATATAAAATTTACAGAAAAATAATAATTATTTTGTATGGTGATGCCATCAGGTTACTTGTTCCGTAAAAAAATTATACGAAACGCGTTAATAGAAAACTATTTTTGAATGGTATTGCCACCTAATTTTTAATGGGAAAAAGAAATGTAACTAAGGTTATTAAATATTAAGAAATAGGCACTGAATGATAAGCATGGAAAAGAAACAAAAAAAGTTTTGTAATAATAGCGCTGCCATCTAACATTTATCATAATATAAAAATGGTAACTTACACCCAGTCGAATTAAGTATTTCCATGTAAACATAACCTCAAAAATCATTATGAACGCTTTAATAAAAATATTTTTTGAACGGCGTTGCCACCTAATTTTTAAAGAAAAAATATAAAATTTACTAAAAAATAACAAGGTATGTTATTCTGTAAAGAGTTATACGAAACGCGTTAATAGAAAACTATTTTTGAATGGTGTTGCCACCTAAATTTTAATGAAAAAATATAAATGTTGTGGATATCAACTAAAAAATTATTAATAAAAACTATTTTTAAAGAAAAAATAGAAAATGTACCACAAAAAACTATAAAAAAAATGTTGCACGGTGTTGCCATCTATCATTTAACACTTAGTAGACAATTGAATAATTTAGGCATTGGGATGTTGGCATCACACAAAAAAGTATTGAGAACTTTTTAATCCAAAACTGTTGCCGTCTATTATTTTGATTTCCAATCGATGGCATATCTATATAAATGCTGAAACTTGCTGAGCAATCACTGGTATGTCTAAAAATTAGCGAAGCTCATATTATATCCTAGGCTGAAAGTTTGTTATTTTTGCATTGCACTATACCAACTCTGAGTGTCTTTTATTAACACATAATCCCTGGGACTTCCAAAACCTATATTCACGAAGGAACTTAGACTTCACCGCTTCAAAATTCAATTCGGGCAAAAACTTGAGACTTAGAATTTTTGCGAGGCATTGTTGGAGCCTTTTCGTATGGTAAACACTACCATCTCGAGTGATGAAGTCCATTTTCTTTTAAATGGAAATGTAATTAAGCAAAATTGCCATTATTTGTATCCTAAAAGACAGAATCCACTATTAAAGTATTAACTGCCTCTTCACAGTCCCAAAGTGACGTTTTAGTGCGCATTGTCAAGCAGTGGAAAATTTAGAACATTCTTCTTTTTTGACAATCGTCGAGAGCAAACAATTTCTGTGGATAGTGTCCCATATCGACGCACGCTAAACGGTTATTTTCTTTCAATGATGATTTCAGTAAGATGGTGTCACGCTGCTCGCGGCCAGGGAGACGGTAAGGGCAACAAACCCTTCCCTTCTTGATCTTATTCCTATGGTTTTTTTCTGTGGAGCACCTCCAAAGAGAAGTTTGTAAAGCTAAACCAGCGACCGTCTCAGCACTAAAAGAAAATATCGTTCGCGAACTTAATGGCATCCCGAACGCAGTTCTCCAACGAGTGGCACGGAGTACGAAGGTCAGATTCTAAGAGTACATCCAACGGAAGGACAGAATTTAGAAGAAATAATTTTTAGAATATAAATTCCTCATTAATCTTCTTTGTAATACTTATTGAAATAAACTTTTATCATTCGTAATTTTTTTAACTTAGGTTTTAATTCCTAATGTGTAAATGCAAAGTAGGGAAAAGCGGTGCAACATCCTCTTGCCAGCTCGTCGGGGATTTCGACTTCTGCAAATATGCTGTGGCGAGTTACCTAATACAGCAATAGTAACTATAACTTTCCTGGTAAGAACTTGAAGGATAAATCTTAACATTAGTTCAGGTGCGAAAAAAATTATACATTGCCTTTCGCAAAGTTCATGTTGGTCCACCTTAAAGTTATGCAGTTGTCCATCTGTGCAACAAAGATCTCACTTTGGAGTTTCTGTCAGTTATCTTCATTTGCCAAATAGTTGTTAGCGAATGTAAGATGTAATTAAAAAGAGATCCGCCGATGACGCACCCTTTAATCCACAAATATATACTAAAATATACAAACTCTTCTTCCTACTAGCTTCTTTCTACTAAATATGCGTAAATATTCTTCACAAACTTAATAACATATTCCTTGTATAATAACAACTGTAATAAAATATCACCCCATTAAATCACTAGCAAAATCAAGTAGAAAAAAGAGCATAAAAGTGTAGGCAGTTATGCAGACAGGCATGAATAATAATTTTGTCACTATTTGTGATTTATGCTGATTAGACTCGAGTAGGTAAAATGTAGACACCGGGGCTGTGATAATAACAAATTGTAATTTGCTGAAACTACAACTTGTTACAGCCTACATTTTGGCGTTTGCTACTGATTTTTTTATGTTTCCTAACCATATGCGCTTGCTGGTTTTTTTATTATCAGTTTGTTGAGATTAGATGTTAAGATTATAAATCGATGATAACTATCGTTTATCAATAATTATTTGCTCAAAATGACGTTTGACTGTTAGCTGCTGCTATTACCCAGTAGGAAAATCCGAAAGCACGGAATTTAGAGATTTCAGAATCGTTACTACAAGTAAGCTTTGCTTTGCTTCCTCTTTTCAATATATTGTAAGAAGTTGGTGTTCTAAGTCGCAACCCTCTCAATATCAGACAACACGCATATCTAAGTGGAAAATCTTGGCTCTGCACAGTACGTTAACATAATCGAAAAGGGGTTGGAAACAAGAGAGTACACTCTTGGTTAGTTTTTGACATTAAAGGAGCTTTTGACAATGTTACCTTAGACCCTATGTGTTCTTCTATCAGACGGCATGGAGTGGAAGAGATCATTGTCAGATGGATTCACTCTATGCTATCCAAGAGACAGCTAATCACAGGTGGAGAAAGCGATAAATACTCAAGGTTGAGGTTAAAAAGGGCTGCCCACAAGGCGGTGTACTCTCCCCTCAACTTTGGTGCTTTGTTGTGAACTCTCTTCTTAACAATCTGGAGGAAATTGCACACATCCAAGCTTATGCGGTTGATACGTGCGTACTAATCTAAGGACGGTGCTATATGCAATAAAATTCGAATATCATATCTCTAAAAAAGATTGAGCATTGGTTCGATTTTCATGGACTTTCGGTGAATCCTATAAAAATTATCTTGGTACTTTTCACTAGGAAACGCAATATGAAAGGCCTGTTATTACCCACTTTGAAAGGAGTAACACCGCAACTGTCTTTTGAGGTTAAATACTTAGGGGTAATTCTAGATAGTAAGACGACCTGGAAGACGCACGTCGAGCAAAAAGTATCTCGCACACTAAAAGTCTTCTGGCAGTGTAAGAGAACCTTTGGCGAGACATGGGGTCTAAAAACAGCGATAGTACACTGGTTGTACATCGCCCTCATTAGGCCAATTATTATATACGACTCTGTAGCCTGGTGGAAGGCTACTGTGGTTAATTCTAGACAACAGAGAAGTGTATCACAGGGGCTATAAGTACAACATCTGGCGATGCCTTCAATACCATCCTGGTCTTGTAACCTCTAAATCTTCAAATTCGAAAGCAAGCGATGAAGGCAGCATACAGGCTCAAGCTGAACGGAGTCTGGGGAGATGCAGAAAACACTGGCCATTGTCAGATGTCGATGCTTTGCTCCTACCTATTGCCTTACGTTACCTTCGGTAGGAAGTATGGCGTCCTGATCCAAGATAGATATCAATAGTTACGATCAAACAACCTATTAACAGGATTTCAGCACAATTTCTACACCGACAAATTCAAAACCAGTGATAGTATCGGATCTGGATGGTACATAGACGAAGACACTAATTACTCCAACGCCACAGAGCGGCCGCCGTAACCGAATAGGTTGGTGCGTGACTACCATTCAGAATTCAGAGAAAATGTAGGTTAGAGCCTAGGTGAAACACCAAAAGAAAGAAAAAGTTGTTTCTTATAGCGGTCGCCCCTGGGCAGGCAATGGCAAATCTCCGAGTGTATTTCTGCCATGAAAAAGGTACTCATAAAAAAATATATCGGCATTTTCTCGAATCAGGCTTAGGCTGTTGGGGTGCGATGTACTGAGTATGGAGAGAGATTTCAAACTCTTCCTCTTCCGGATTTCTTCAGATTTATCAATGAATCCAAAATATTACCAGAAGCGTGACCTCAAACCAAATTTTTCGGTCTTACCATTCATACTGAATCTATCCTGTCTCTCTATTCCTTCCACTGTAATCTATCCGGGTATAGTCTTCCCAACTGAGTGCTTGGACTTGCCAAACCCACAAATCTGCAATCTAAAAATAGTTGGTGATATCTGGAATTGTCAATTGCCCCGACAACAATGATAATTCGAAAGTAGAGGTAAATTGCAGCAGCGAAACAGTCTCAATTGCGACGAATTATGCATTTGAGAGACAAATCGACTGCCTTTGCTGCAATAGTGAAGAATGTTGAGTTTGGATGAAGCATTTAAAAAGTCATTGGCTAATATATTCCGCCCGTAGAAAACAAATCTTCAGCAACTCAAACTCAAGAAACCACCTATATTCCATTCAGTAAGGCTTGGCAAGGCATAATGAATAATTTAATGCCAGAACTGTAGCGAATTTACTCTGAAAAAAAAAAACAAAAAATCTGTTCGCGAACTTCATAGATAACGGGTGGCATCATCGGTACTTATTTCTTTCGAAATGATGCCATACGGCCAGATTTATTGGAAAAAGTAGTTAAAAATTGATCTGATCAAATGGACCACATAACTCGTAGCAGCCGGATATCATATTCAAAAAAATTAATGCCATGAAATTATCTACCAATTTATAATAAAATAACTAGTTCGCCATTGGCGTGTTTGCACTAAGCCTCTGCCAGTAAATTTTTTCACTAGCTCACGTTTTTCCTACAGGATATCTTTTGTCGCACATATTCGTACTAAGTATTTATATACAACATTCATTTCTTTCCTCATTATCTTTTGTTTGAGTAGTTTATCTATTGATTGTTATCACTGATAACCATCTACATGGCAGGAAGACAGATGTACGTCACCACTAATCGCTGTGAATTTGCTGTAAATCATTTTATAGATTAGTTGGTTAGAGCTTTGCGGTTTCAAACTTATGTTTGGATTTGCATTAAATCTGCACAAATCTAGTATATTTCTTTGCGCACGTCAATCACTAATTTTCAGTGCATTATTTTTATGCACGTTTCAAAGGTTAGAGAGTTCGTGGTGAGACCCAAAGGATAAACACGTGTTCACTAACCAAACTCACAGTAGTTAATAAATTCTTTAATATATATGCTAGTAACTGTCTGCGGTCTCGCCTGGAAGAGTATTTTGTTTAGCATAATGCAACTGGAGTTAAAAAATTGTTCATCTAACTAAAATTTTCTTTCCCCCATTAAGCCACAAGTATTCAATTGAGACTCCGGCTTCTCTGTCCTATGTAAACTTTTTTCTTGCCAAGCTCAATGTTTTCGTCATGACAATTTCCAGACCTGTTCATCATAACTATTTCAGAAATTCGGATTACTATTTTAGCTCTAGCGGAAATTCCATCGCCGAAAGAGGATCAATAACCCAGAAAGCCGCAACCTTAATAGGATTGATATGAGTCACCATCTTCATAAATCCGATCATATTTTATGTACGGCGTCAGGCTACGGATTTGTCAAATTTAGATGGTTTGAATAAAGTTGTAGGGAACATTTGATCTATTGAAGCCAAGGCTTACCGGAGAGAGGCTCATTGTCGCTCTTAATAAGGACTGCCCTACTGGCACCTACGCCAGAAGGCTGGGCATACTTTGCAATGATGTGCGCAGAATTTGCACAGTTAAAAACAACACTGAAACAGCCTTTGTGTAAATGTAATGAAAACGCAGAGCAACTTTGTTAGGGTTTAAGAACAGGTCTCAGTCTTCTCAGTATCTAAAACATACTAATGCGGTTTGTTTCAGCACAGTTATCGTCAAATACGGTAACAAAATGGCTGTTAATAGCCGTTTGGGCGATGAGTTTTTTTTTTTTGGTGGGTGAGGTAGAATGATCTAGCCACGAAAACAATATCCCCTCCTCTTCTGGGGAGACTCCCTTCCTAGAACTACTTTGCATTACTTCAGTAACGCCCAGAACGGTGTTCATTAAAAGAACCAATACTATTCACCCACGTCTGGGTCTACCATATTTTTAGCCAGATTCAGGCTAAAGGCTCGTCTTATAATGACTCTGTGCTGTCATACCAGTGGTATGTGGGGCATGGGCGTATGGAGGTTACTACCGAGGTTTCTTTTGCATCTGCAGCAAAACCAAAAAATCGGAAGATTTTGCGATAATATTATAGCATCTTATGTCATCATGAGCACTTGTTCGAGCATCTGAGATTTGTCGTCAGTTCGTATAAAGTCCACCTCCTATCGAACGCTGATTTTTTCTCTGCGTTTTACGCTGTCACTCCAAGCGTTGCAGGTGCAGCATTATCTTCTTTGCGAAACTTTTAACTGCGTTCCAACAGTCATGTTATGCGCACATGTTAATGATTTAGCTGACTGCGCTCAACTTTTCACCCAAGAATAACTCAAGCGTTCGGCGTTCTTCGTTAAAACGATGGCGTGGAGTCTTGCCGCTGGCATCTAAACCTAACTTAACAGAAGCATCTTTCAAGCGGAGGTATATGACATCTGTCTATGTGAAGAGATCAATTTAAACAGGAATGAGCGAATTGCAATTCTGAGCGAGAGTCAGGTGGCACTTAACGCCTCCTGTGAAGGTAAATCCTTCAGGTCCTTGAGTGTATCGAAAAACGAAATTTAGAAGCGCACAACCGCACCCGATTGATTTGGGTCCCAGGAGTATAACTGAGAATGAAGTAATGGACGCATTGGCAAAAGAGGCTGTGGTCTCATTACTAATAAGGCCCGAGCCGTTCTTTACTAGGAGACAGCACACCACCATGGAGCAGCTTAGACTGATGGAGGTTAGTTGGTACCAAACTAAGGGGCTACGCTAGACGAAATCCTTACTGGAGGGGAGCAACCAAAAAAAGTTTAGAAAACTTATAACCCTCGCCAAGGATAAACTGAGAATACTCTCGCGCATTCCCACAGGCCCTTGCATATTGCGTAGTCATCTGCACAGAATTTCGATATGATCCACTAGCTCTTATCGTTTCTGCAACATACACCTTCTCTTTGAATGCGGCGCTATAGCGTGTAGAATGTTGAGACATCTCGGCCAATGACAGCCAGAAGAAATTCACATATTCGCAGTCTAACCTAGCACTATCTTGGGTTTAATAAGGGAATGGGCTTTGGATGAGGTACTGTGATGAGTAGAGGGCACAAAAGTCCCTGAGGTGGAAGTGCAAACCTCAAATCAAATCTGTCTATCTATGTATTTATCTAAAGTTAATAGAAAAGGAATTTTTGTGATGCAATTCCTTTCCACTTTCTAAGGGAAAAGCTTTTCCAATTAAAAAAATCTTTTTGGTATTGGTAGTGGAAAGCACGTCATCACTAGAGGCGTATAAATTCGTTACCCAGTTATCACTGCCGAGCACTGAGTCCATAAAAAAATCATATAGGTAAAGGGAATAAATAGTCTCGCCACAGGTTTTAGTGTAGAAGGGTTGAACAACTAGAAAGTCAAGTGAATTGAAAACATGCTTGAAAAAAAAATAATGATTTCAGAGCAAGCGATGTGATGGTCAGGCGACGGCGTATGCTGCTTTTGTATAAATTAATCAGAAAGTCCTTCCTCAACATGTAAACTTGCCTTATTATATGCCTTATGGAAAAATCGCATAGTCTGCAAAAAAGTGTCTAGACAAAAAAATGCTTCAAAAAATGAATAGAATTAGCGGGCGGTGCATAAGCCATCTGATTATATTTTTATGAGCGAAAACAATTACTGCTCAGAGTAAGTAGGTCAAATATGGTTTTATTCAAGGATGATAGATTACCAGGTTTGTCCTTCAGCTATAGTGAAAAACGAAATTGAGCAAGTAACTTCGGTTACCACGTCTCGGGATATTCGGCAGAAGAATTTTGTCCACTCATTTCACACATATTCACACACTCCAACCAACCAGTCGTTGTTCAAACAGCAACGAATCCACAAGAGCGAAGACTGTGTTGATTTTTTTGTATATAACCAATTCATTCTCATTTTTTTCGCAATCAAACCGCTGTCATGGGTACTATTATTTTTCCTTTTCCTTTAAGTCCTATTGGATAATAAGGCGTCTGACGATTCTTTAGAAAAAGGTATTTCAGTTAGGTAGCGTGCCTACCTTAGCTTACTGATCCGCACCTCCATGCCGGTGAGGGCTTGTTTTTGTCCGTGGGTGGTATTTTATTTCCCACTTACCCCGCATATCTACAGAGCATCCCCCGTTTCGCCACCTGTGAAGGTGTTCAATGGTAAACAGGCAACTCCGCCAGAAAGTGGTATGATCATTAAAGAATTTGAGAGCTGAAAAAGCAAAATTGTATGAATGTGGGTTTGAAT
Organism: Anastrepha fraterculus; assembly: GCA_037575425.1. Lineage (NCBI taxonomy): Eukaryota > Metazoa > Arthropoda > Insecta > Diptera > Tephritidae > Anastrepha > Anastrepha fraterculus. Next base: position 128,901 of record JAYXIM010050858.1, read on the forward strand.
CAGAATTAAGTAGCATCTCACTTTGCTGATACTTTTCCTATCCAATGGGCATACTTTCCATAACCAATAAGCCAAAAACATTTTAACATCCGCTTGCATAATGTTGTTATTGCTACTTTTACCTTTGTTGCTGTTTTTTTATTCCCAGTATATTGTCGACAGCATTGCAACAATTGTCGACTTATTACCAGTAAAGCTTTCTGTTCGAATTTTATGGCTTATAAATTCCTCATATTGCAATATTTACATAGAAATTACATAAAGCACTTTATTATTCACAGTCGAATATATCCCTGCGTATTAAAGTATTTGCATAATTTATCATTAAAATATAATATTTTTACTTTTCAAAGACTTGCTGTTTGTTTACGTATTTTAATTCTCTGACTGCTTATTTAAATTGGAATTAAAGTACTACAGCAAATTAGTTTCCATAAAAACACAAAATGTCAATGCTATTGTATTACATTTTAATATTCAAAGCAATAAAGGAATCATGGAATTAATTGCGAACGTTAATAAAGGGTCTCTCAAAAGTGACGTCAGTAGTGAATAGTTCACAGAACATTTTTACGTCATCTTTGACATTCGTGCAGTAGACAGATGTACAATTTTAAACGATACAATAACGCGTTACAATTATGGAAATTTTTATGAAAATAGTCAATCTTTATTTTGTTCTTAACTTAATGTTTGAAAAACATCACCCATACGGGCTAGATGTTCCCTGTCTTTTCGTTGCTTTTAAACGAGTCTTCAACAGTTTTAAAGCAGGTAGGATTCACCATGTTTTACTAAGTCTTGGAATACCAGCCAAACGTTTCGTTATCGCAAAACCCACAAATACAAAAGCAAAAAAGATCATTCAAGGGATGCTCACAGATTCTTTCTCTATTGAAACAGGTGTAAGACAAAGTGATGCCCTTTCAACTGTCGTATGTAACTTGATGCTGCATTTCGCCGTACAGGAAGTCAACAAAGGTAATACAAGGTTAATTAAAGTAACCCAAAATATGTGCTTATTCAAATGGCATTGCTATCTCTCGAGTAATACGAACGATTTAAAAGAAACTTTTTTAAAAATTAACAAAATTGCGAACGGTATTGGTCTGTTTGTAAACGAGAGCAAAATCAAATATTTGCTGAAGCCGAGGCGTTCTACACACGTGCGCAATTTTCATGTGGGAGTTTACGCTTTTGAAACAGTGCAGCGTTTTAAGTATTTGGGAGTTATGTTCGCATATAACGATGATTCAACTTCTGCAGTCAGGGATCGCATCAACTCCGCCAATAGAAAACTACAAAGCTAACTATGTGGGGCATGGACTCTTAAAGTTGCTGACTGCGCGCTGATTGCCCAATAAGAATGGACGATGGTACCTATAGAAACTATGCGTTTTATTGAAGCGCAGCGCATACGATGGCAGGTGTGTTACCCATATACCTGCTGACTATGCCGTAAAGAAAACCATGACAGGAAAGCTAATGGGCATAAAGACCAAAGGCAGATCGAGGAACCGTTCGATAGACGCAGTGGAAAACGATCTCAATGATTTGGGAATACGTAACTACGAAGATCGACCTCTTTGGAGGAGTATTGTGAAGGCAGCTTTGACGCACCCCGACGACAATTCTAAGATTGGTAACGACATTTCAAGAAACTGGTTCTGTCGAATATAGATAGACCAAAAATGGGACGTTCTGTTGAGAATATTGCTGCTGTATTGCAAAGTATTGCCGAACAACCTTCAACATCGACAACTCGACGTTCTCAGCAATTAAGCATACAGACAGAAGCTCTGGATATAAAGGAGGTGGCTACGCATCTAAATAACTGCAATAAAATACATACTACTGTGGGCAAAAAGTAAGGTGAATTTATTTGTCAAACTTCGCGGGACTAAAATATCGCTCTAGTTTTCTTTTCATTCGTTGGCAGCACTGTTAATAACATCTGGGCCAACTTTCATGTGAATGTCATTATCAGTAATATATTTACGCTTGTGTTTACCAAACGACCAAGAGTGCATTTTTCGATTTTTACAATGTCTGATTTGATATAATATATAATATATTCTATATAAGCTACAATAAATATATTCTCGGATGGCCAGGGTGTACAAGAATCCCGGGCAGCTCTAAATGATATTAGCGTCGTATTCAAGGTCACCTTTATTTGGGTTTCGTGGCACAGAGATATTTAGGGAATCTGTAACGCCGATGAGCTGACCAGGAAAGTTACTACTCTTCAACTGCTTATTGATGGACTACTGATTAGTGATACCATTGCGATGCCTATAGCCACGAGCAAGCTAATAATTAAAAAAACATTATCCACGAAATCAATAGGTCATGGAGAGATGAAGCCACATGCATAACGCATGCATCTAAATAGTATAATTTTTTGCATATGTATAACACTGCGTTACAAAAACGATTTTTTTTCTGTCCTATGAACCAAATATATTGTACTTTTTTAGAAAGGGGAGAAAAAATAAAAATACACGTGTATCGGCAATTTTCATGTACACGTCAGAATTTTTTTTTATGTATAAAATATAGAGCTCGTAGTCCGCCTGTGTGAAAAACTTTGGATCAATTTTTAACCCTTTTTCCGTGATCCAATCGCGCTGAAAGGCATAGTTGCCGTTATTGAGCAGTTTCTTGGCAACAAACGAGCTGACAATTATAAAACTATTGTTGCAGCAATGATTTCGGCATATAGCGAAATGGGCATATTAATGTCGGAAAAGATCCATTTCCTTCACAATCATTTAGATAGTTTCCCTGGTGATTTAGGAGCTTGTAGCGATGAACATGGCGAAAGGTTCCATCAAGACATTGCGGCTATTGAAAAGCGCTTTAAAGGAAAAGACATTACGCATATGCTTGGCGAATACTGTTGGTCTATTTGTCGCGATACTGACACAAATGCTTACAAACGCAAAAATAAAAGGCCTAAGTTTCTTTAAAAGCATTAAAATTTTTAATGTAACAATTTTTAATTTTAATATAATAAAATTAATAAAAAAATAGGGGTTTTATATCTCTATTGTAATGCGGAGTGAAATACCTTTCTTTTGATACCCACATCGGCATATCTCATGCAATATTTTTTTTTAATTTCGAACAGGCGGCAACCCTGTGAAACATTGTCAGTGGCAACACCTAGGTGAAAAGTCTAGAAATGTGATACACTATCTGTGTGCCCAATTTCATTCAAATCCGTTAAGCTAATCTTGAGATCGTGTGGCTATACAGATATGCATACAAGAATTGCTCGTTTAAAGTTATAAAATACAAAAAAAAAAAATGTGACGTGCACATGAAAATCGCCGATACACGTGTATTTTTTTTTATCCCCTTTCCAAAAAAGTATATTTGGTTCATAGGGCAGGATGTGTGTAACGCATTGTTATAGTAAAGAGCCGTATTTTCAATACAAATAGGGAAAACTGAAAGTATATAAATTTTTACATTTCATTTTACAACATCTCGGTACGTCTTTTGAAAGACCCTTTATAAACATTTTGTAAGTAACAAAAATGCAATTTTTAATTGTATGGTGAAAATGAAAAAGCCCTGAAGATAATTTCAACAGACTTTGCAGGATTTCACTTCAACATTTTTTTGTCTGTTTAATTATTTCTAGAGCAGGAAAACAAACTCAGAGAAAAACTTAAAATTAAACTCTATGGGAAAACTAAAAACCTCGTCTTAGCACCCACATCATCTAAAGTCCATTAATACAATGATTAAAAAAGTTGCTTACCATACGAAACATACTATATTATGTGCAGGTACTACAAGGTGACGCAAAATTAATCACCCTATCTGAAAATTCATAATTTTTTCAAATGGCGCGGTACGTCAGTCATATTTGAAACTTGTGAACAAAATCATTTCATTGTGCTAAGTAAAAAAGTCTGAAACACAAATAAACTATAAAAAAGCAGATGAGCTAAGAACTCTGAGCCTTGGGTGAAATGCCCCCAATTATTTTATATTCATGGGTTCAAAAACTTATCAGGGAGACGACTTGCATTTATTTGTTGACAGTAGCAAACTAAGTCCTGAGGATGCTCTTTTACACCATGACAGAAGGCATGGGCCCACTTCGATTGCTCACTCTAATTCTCTAAACGAATAATGCCAAGAGATTGTAGTATTTTTGCAGAAAATCAAATAAAATGAACATAAACTATATGTCGTTCGTATTGACTAAAATCTATATACCTATATATATAATTTGCGCGCACACCCTTTTTGGGTGTTTGGCCGAGCTCCTCCTCCTATTTGTAGTGAGCGTCTTGATGTTGTTCCACAAATGGAGGGACCTACAGTTTTAAGCCGACTCCGAACGGCAAATATTTTTACGAGGACCTTTTCATGGCAGAAATACACTCGGAGGTTTGTCATTGCCTGCCGAGGGGCGACCGCTATTAGAAAAATGTTTTTCTTTTTCTTTTAATTTTGGTGTTTCACCGAGATTTGAACCTACGTTCTCTCTGTGAATTCCGAATGGTAGTCACGCACCAACCCATTCGACTACAGTGGCCGCCATTAAATGCTGAAACTAAAAAAAAGGGAGAATTTTCAACAGGTGATTCATTAAGGGCACCTGCAGTACCAATAAAGAAGGAATATTTATATGATTAGATTACTGGAGACTTGTGCTAGCTAGTTTCCAAGTTGTAATCACCAAAGAAGTGAAACATGGCTGGTCTCTAACATCATCCCACATAGGCTACAATCTTCCGTCAATAAGTGCCTCCGAATCATCTGTAGAATATTCCGGCTGAACACCATAAGCAACGACATGCTGTGGAGATTAACGAATGAAAAACGCATCCTTTGGCAAATCAAATGCAGAAAGTGGCGATAGACAGATCACACGATTAAAAAATCACCAGATAGCCACACGAGAATAGCACTGGACTGGAACTCGTAAAGGAGCAGAGCTCGCGATCGGCCAAATAATACTTGGAAGATCGATGTTGCGGCGCAACAATAACAGCCCAGAACCTCGTACGTTGGAAGAGCCTTATCGGGATGCCATGCTCCCGAGCGGAGTGAACAAGGAAAAAACTAAAAGCGGAAAGACAACTTTTTTGTGTAGGTGCCTGCGGTTTATTACAATAGTAAACTCAATTTTTTTCCGTTATTTCCCTTATGCGATCTGTTCAATAAGAAATACTTTCGATTTTGAAATAATCATAACAGAATACTTAAAATCTGGTCTTAGATATCGTCCTTTCTGTTTTTGTTGTACCCCGGTGTTACTAATTTTGAAGCAAGTATAAAGTATAAGTAAAGGCTGATCAGAGTGGAGGTATTTTTTTAAACCAAATACATAATTTTGTTCAGTATTCATTGGCATTTGATCAAGGAAAGACTTGCGCCTCAACAACGTTTACAAATCTTACAATTGGCTTACGAAAATTTACGCTTTGTGGGCGCTCAGGCCAACTTATGCTCAGCCCATTTTCGGCTTAATGGCTGCGTCAATAAGCAAAATTGTCATATTTGGGTGGAAGAGCAATCCAAAGTCATTCCAGAACAGCCATTACATCCATTGAAAACAACCCTTTGGTGTGGCCTATGTGCTGCAGTAATCATCGCCCCATATTTCTTTAAAGACGAAGCTGGCGCCTAAGTAACAGTGAATGGCGAACGCTATCGAGCCATGATAAACGACTTTTTGATGCCGAAAACTGAAACTCGTGATCCCCACAACATTTGGTTCCAACAAGACGCTTCTGGCAAAATAACCCGTGAAACAATGGATTTACTGCGTCGTCGTTTAGGGTGAGCAATTTATCTCTCGTCGCGGATCCGTGGATTGGCCACCAATATCGTGTGATATCACACCTTTGGACTTTTTTGTGGAGGTATGTAAAATCTAAATGCTTTGTAGATAAACCAGTTTCGATTGAGGCAATGGAAGCCAACATTACTAAAGTACCAGATACCGACCGAAGTCCTTCAGCGAGTCATTCAAAATTGGTGTTTACGGAAGGCCGAATTACGGCGCTGTTGTAGCCAACAGTTGAAAAGCATTATTTTTCTTTGAAAAATAATTGTCATGAATGGCTCTACACAAAATTAATATAGATTTCTCAATCAATTTGAATTTTCGTTGTTCTACTTCAATTTAAACTCCGATATCCCCAAATTGATCACCCTTTATAAAGCAAGTATGTGTATAAATTATCATGCCCAAAAAAAAAAAAAATTTATAATTGAGCCCTTTTCCGCTTTCGCCACAGAAAGAAGGGTGGAGGAATTTAAAAATGATTTAACTAAAAAAAATTGCTTAAATAAAAAAAATTGTTAGAGAGAGGAAAATGTAAAAAAATTAATTCCTTGCATTGTAATGTAATACAAAATTGATAGAATAAATTAATTTAAATTTACATTGCAAACGTTATTCCGCTACATACAAAAAAAAAACACATTTTATACAAATCACATATATATCAGACACTTACTCTTTTATTTCGAAAATTCTGTGCAGTAATCAAAAAACGTTGAGTAAATTCTGTATAAAAAAAGTATTAATAAAATAAAATATAAGCACTAAAAATGTATGTAAATTGCAATCCATATATCCCGTGTCCTTAAACAAACAAATGCTGTCTCACTCCGTTGCATAATTTTCAGTGCACACACGTATGTACACGCTCTATGAATATTCTCACACATATAAAACATCACATTGTGGTTTATTAGCAACAACTCAATGTTAGGTTGTTATGAATATGAAAAGCGTATTCAACTAAAATTTCATGGCCAAACACTTAAAGAGGAAAATCACGAATTTATGAGCGTGGAACATAGCGTTAATACACACGAGTATGCCACAAAAATAGAATATCAAGTTTTACATGTTGCTTGCTCAACACACGCGCATTGTAAGTTGCGGGATATGGCAAAATGTTGTAAATTTTAATGGACACTTAACACTTAATTTTATGTGACCATACTTGATATGATGGCAGCCGTGAAACATGCCAACGGCATGCCAACTCCCAACCACTGAGGAATGAAATCTTCTGGAGCGCTTAATGCTTGTGGCTGTGGCTTTTAAGCACGAAAATTCCCATTCACCCACTTGGCCACAATTTCATATTTATTTCTCATTTCTTGGCAAACTTTTTTATAATCGTGTATGTATGTATGTATGTACGTAATTTAATCGGATTCACCTATGGATAATGAAGTCATAAATTTATGTTGAAAATTATTATCGACTTCGGTTGTTCTGTTTAAGGCTTCAGGGTGTCTACAGGCGCGTAAATAAGTAGCTGACATGCACTAAAAAGTACATACATATTTGCATGCAAACCGATTTACGTACGAAGATGGTTTTTTAATACATATGCGTATGATAGCCAGCTGAAATAAAAACACAAAAGTGATTTTTTTTTTAAACTTGGTATTTGGCTACCACGGAATCGTTTGACCTACGCCTGCTCAAGGCAAACATTTTCCATTGCTTTTACGAGCATTTGAGGCCACATGCCACAATGATGCATGAAATTGATATTGATTTGTTCACGCAAGCCCTTGTCATCAAAATTAAAAGCAAAAATAATCCAGATACTTCAGAATTCATGAATTGGGATCCAGCGTGTATGACTTGTTCGTGATGCCGCTAAAATAAGTCAAAAAACCAAACTTGCTCAATAAAGAAACAATAAAAAAATGTGTGCACTATTCGCTTTACAAGCGATTTCATCTGAAGCGGGCGCAGAAACAAGTTAAAGGTGGTGATTTTTCAATGTTTGAAGAGTTTGGTTTTGATATGATAACTTCGTCCTGTGACTTCCTTGATGACCAAATTCTTTTGCGTAGAACCATCTTTCTCATACAGCAAGACCACACACGACAAGTTTACCTCAAAACATGTGAGGGTCAAGGCAGTAAAATTCCGAAGTTTACTTCTGTTGAGTTCGCGCAACGCATATCTAGCGGCCGCCGTATCCGAATGAGTTGATGGGTGACTACCATTCAGAAGTGCATGGATTCATAATGCAGAAATGATAGAAACGATTTTTTCTAATAGCGGTCGCCCCGCGGCAGGCAATTGCGCACCCTCGAGTGTATTTCTGCCATGAAAAATTTTCCAAAAAAAAAACCATCTGCCGTTCGGAGGCGCCATAAAATTGCAGGTCCCTCCGTTCGTGTTGAAAAGTATCAAGACGTATACGTAAGTATCAAGACGTAACCCTCAAATAGGAGTTGGAGCTCGGTCAAATACCCAATAAAGGAAGTTATGTTTTTATCTTGTTTTTTAGCAAAATGCAATGATATTAACAATAAGTGAATAAGTGTTAACCTCAATTTGAGAAGAATGGTGATAAATCTATATTTTTGCAGGTAAGTTTGTGAGAAAATATATATTTTACTGCAACCCACTTCTAATTATAGCACACTGATAATTTCAAGAAAACACTCATCTTGGGAGGTATTCTATTACTTGTTGTTGTTGTTTTAACAGTATTTTATTACTATTTTTCATTGTCGGACTTACCATTTTTCGCCTAAATAAATAATACTCCAAAAAGAAATCAAAAATAACAAATATATTTTTTTAACAAAAAATAAAAAATTAAACATTTAAGGGGAAGTGAGTCTTACTAAACTTCCTTTTCGCCTGTAAGTATGCAGCAAGTTGCAATTTTGGTTTATCTTTCCATTTTCCCAGCAATTCACTTCAACTCTCAAATGGGTTATGAAATGGTAAATTGAAAGCGTACATTTTCAATGGTTCCGGGACCTATTTCAGCAATTGCTGAACCCCTTGGTTGCTGAATTGGCGAAGTTATTTTTGGTCTCGGCCTAAGCCAACAAGCAGTTGTAATGTCCGTTTCTGAATTTCCAAATTGTGAATTTCCGACACAACATCGAATATCCTGTTCAAGTGCCACTTTGTATTTAATGAACTTTAAAAAATTGTCATGGAAATTTTAATTTTTTTTCTATCGGAAAAATCATCAAAATTCTCGCTTGATTGAACTTTTTGCGTATGAAGTTAGGTTGACTTGTGAGTTAACTTGCAAATTTCTTCTTTTAACAAAGCGTGATTTGTACACTTTCTTGACCGAATTATGTTTCGCTAAAGTTAGCTTTATTAGTCTCCTAAGTAGAAATGCTGAAATATTGATTGTAGCTCATTTCGACTATTAGAAAACTGCAAGAATAATAAGGAAGAAGAGTCTATCACACATGCAACTAGGTTTAATAAAACGAAACAGTTTAATGCGGAATAGCAGTTAAAATTCGAATGTGGTATCACAATGGATCGGCAACAGTTTAAGTATATTGATTTAAGGACCGACTGATGCTTCTATCTACCTATCTACCCACCTAGCTCTATTTCAGTAAGACGCCAGCCACTTTGAAAGTAAGTTTTTAACATTTCAAACTTTTTTTCAAAATAAAATGTATTATATTATTTTCTTTATTTATAAACGGTTTATTACACAAAGTTGTATATGCAACCCGGAATCAATTCACATATTCACGCAGCTCTGTACAACGCCAAATGTTAAAATTTTAATCAACATCATCAATAGAAATTAGTTACTTGCTTTTTCTTCTTCAAATATCATAATACACAACACATAATACACAACAAATAAATTGAATTACTGGCTATACGATTGCATTAAGACTATAACGAAACGTGCGAGTGTGTGTCTTTTTACTTGGAACTGTACTTCTATATCGCAGAAATAAATGTATTACATAACCGTATCAAAACGCAGTACTAGCTATGACACCTTGAGAGCAAAAATTTTAATTTACAAATACTTTACAATTCTCATCTACTAGTACAACTGTGCTCATATAATTAAGCTACTTTATCTTTCTACAGTATTCACCATATTATTCATTCAAAACATTTTTTTGTTATTTTTTGAACCAATTTTGTAGAACAAAAATTGTATAAGTCAATGTTCCAATTTTTGGTATAAAACTCCCTCATTAATAAATTTAAAAAAAATGTCATCAAAATGTTCAACTTTTTAATTATAAGTAAAATCTTCTCAAAGCTTATGGGTATGCAGTTTTGTAGCTCATTTAATCTCAGCATAATAAACTGTACATAAGTTCGAAGTCACTCACACCTCCAGTTGATTTAAGAGATTTTTTTTTTTTGCTTACATTATTAGAGTTTTCTTCTATATATTTTACTAGCAAACCCGGCCCCCTTCGCTGGGCACACTAAAATAGAATAGATATGGTTTAGAACAGAAAATATATGATTTTCATATTATTTATTTCTTTATTCTTTATTCAAGCGCTTTGGCATAAACAATATTTTTTGTTTTTCTATTTGTTTTTGAGTAAATATAAAATATAAATTGAAAATCAGGAAAAAAGAAGATGGTTTTTAAATTTCAAATCAACGCATATGAATAAACAATCGTCTTTTTTCCTGATCATCCATGAATTTTTCGTTTCAATTTATATGTTTTATTAAGCATTGGAGCTTTTTTAACCATTATCCAATTATATTTTTCAAAAAAAAAAAAACGAAAAAAATTTTTTTTTCCACGAACACATAATTTTATTCGGATTTCACATTAAATTCTTAAATTTCGTAAGAAATTATTCAAAAATCCACTCCAAAAAAATTCACAAACAATTTTTACATGTTGCACTTACGTTTTTTCCTTATGGCATCCAAATCAGAAAGAAATATTGACACATTGTAACTCACACTGTCAATTTGAAAGTTCAGTTCCGCCCCAAGCGTTAAAAAAGTAAGCGACATTATGGCTGGTTCAAAAGAACGCTGTACCCGTAGCCAGTGCTCCGAATTACAACCAAACTTTACGAAACCCATTTTCAATACTTACTTAACAATGTGCGTAAGTTTGGTTTAATTTGGTGCAAAGACACGGCGGGTCCACGTTTTGGCATATATTTCGAGACCCTAGTCATCAATAGGTATGAAAATTACCCCGTATTAAAGCACTTATCAACAGCTTCAATTTGATATCCATATTGTACAAACACATTCTAGGGTCCACGTTTTGGTCTCTATCTCGAGACCCTAGTCACGGAGCGGCATAAAAAATACTCTGGACTAAAGCATTTACCAACAGCTTCCATTTGATACCCATATTGTACATACACATCCGAAGGTTACCCGGGTCCACGTTTTGACCTATATCTCGAGCCCTATTTCCAAAATAAAATATAATCCATGTTACTCGTGGATGATATAGCTTTTGAATGGTGAAAGAATTTTTAAAATCGGTCCAGCCTATTCATTACAACCAAACAAACAAAGTTTTGCTCTTTAGTGTAGATAATGCATGTTCGTATGTAAATCAGATGTTAGAAGCTATTTATATGGATGAAAATGCTCAACACCGTATGAAAACAAATTCTCAAAAATCAACGCGATTTTTAAGCGGCTTTACTTTATTGCACTGAATGAATGAGCTACAAAACTGCATACCTAAAACGTGTGTAAAGATTCTCATTAAGAACTTCAAATTTCGATGAAATTTTAAAATTTTGATTACAATTCATAAAATTTTCGCGAACTTCATACAATTTTGGAGCTTTGATTTATACGGTATTTATTATACTTACTTAACTTAATTTTTATAAAAATTTCCCGAAAAATTTAGCATGAAAAATGTTTCGAATATTTTAAAAATATAAATTGGCGGAATTATGTAAACACAAATGTATATATAAACAAGTTCTTAAACCCCTATTGAGCTACCCAAAATGCTGAATCATTTAAAGAATCGCAAAGTATTCAGTACTTAAAAGTACTTCATCTTATTTTCCACCAAAAGCCTTTCACCCGATATTCACCCACAAATTCTTGCCAAACAACAGGCGTCGCAAAAATTTTAATTTTTGTTGTTGCATTTACTTGTTGTTGCAAGATATGTACGTATATATGTATGTAAAGCGTTTTCCAATAAGAAGTGTTATTTTGATGCTCAAAGAAAAACCCTATTTTTTAATATAAATGATTGGATGTTTATTTCATTATAAAGAGGAAGATATGCCGTTAATAGTGGCAAATGACCACCACGACCATGCTTACAGGACAATATCCTTTTCATGAAATTTTCCATAACCGAATTGCAAAGTGGCTCCCCAATGTCCTCGATAGCCTCACGAATCCCATCTTTGAGGTCTTGAATCGACCCTGGGCTGTTGGCGTAGACCTTCTCTTTCACGTGGCCTCAAAGAAAAAAGTGGCATTGTGCTTAATCTCAAGATCTCGGTGGCCAATTGTGATCATCTCTTCGAGAGATAACACGGTCCAGCAACTTTTCTCCTAAAAGATCAATGGTTTCGTTGCTTATGTGGTACGTAGCGCCGTCTTGTTGAAAATAAACGTTGTCCAGATCAATACCACCCAATTCCGGCCATTAAAAATCGTGAATCATCTCTCGATAGCGATAGATAACACCTGTTATTGGAAAACCCTTTATATATCCACCAATGTATAGAGGTATACCTGCGTGTGAACGCTACTTTGTTTTTGTTATAGTTAATTATAATTAAACACATCAAGAATATTTGCTGTAGCCTATCTGAAGGCACTCGCAGACACTCACTCACTCGTACTTATATATACATATAGACATATCTAGGAAACTGGCAAACATTTTAAAATTTGCAAAGACAAAGCTTACTTAAAAGAAAATGTGGGTGTTAGTATGTATGTATGCATGAGTCTGCAATTGTGCATAGGCATGTTTGATTAGATAGGTCGTGTGATGGGCGGCAAAATAAATAATGGCTCAGTGTTTGCTCAGAGGCAGCTAAAAGTAGACTAAGTAGAGAAGATTAGCAGATATTCAAGTTGACATACAAGTAGCTATAGGTATGCATATCCTTATATTCTCTGCAGTAAATTGAACTTGTTTAGAACTAGTCCACAAATAACTCATTAAGGGTCGCACCCTTACTGCTTTTCGTTCTAATGCCGAGCAGTGCTTGCAACTGCCAACTTTTACGCAATAATGACGTAAGAAATAACAATTGGTCTCATTTTGGCGAGTTCATTCCAAACAAATTTTTTTGGACAGAAAAAGCTGCCAGTTAGCATTCACTTGCGTTTCATTCACAATATGGAACATACTAAAGTTGGTAGAAGTAAAATAATAATTTTCAATTTAAAAAAAAATTATAATAATAAAAAAAATATAATAATATTAAATAATTAAAAGTAAATCGCAATAGTATTTTTTTTAATTAAGATTTTTAAATATTTTCTCTTAGCACTTTACCGCATATGAGCTCATATATGCAATGTCATAGTTTTGTTTCAATTTTATTTTCAAATTAAATATAAATTAAATAATATACTTAGAAATAATAAAGCGCACAAAAATTGTCTATGATTTTATGAGTTTACTTTCAAAATCGATAACAGAGAAAAATGGAATGTACTCTTTGACAAACAAAAATTTGTATGGAGTCCATATACTCGACGGATAATATAGTGAAATAGATGTCAACTGTAGCGTTTTGAACTAACGCTCAACCGCACAATTGACCCTATCTGAAATACGCTTGACTAAACTTTAGCAGAGTTCCATTTAGCAATAAATAGGAACTATTACTTGTAGTGGTTTTAAATACACCAGTAGCGAACTAGTTCAATAGTACTGAATTTCGTTGAAGAGTAACTTCGTTCACATACATATATGCATGTGTTGGTAAATTTCATGGAAAGTCCTTTAAATTGTTCGTTTACACCATATGACAGTGGCATAAGTTTGCTTGAGAGTTCTTAAGAGTCAATTATTTATTAAGTGCGCATATTCCACTCGCTGAAAAGAATCAAACATATGAACATTCACACAACATCAAAACGCACACCACAAATAGAAGGAGGAGCTCGCCCAAACACACATAAAGGGTATAAGCGCCAATTATACATTTACTCCTTTATATGAAATATTAAGAACTCATATGCGGTTATATACGAGTACAGATATATACTTTTGTCACATAATAGTCCACATGTTTTATTTATTTGTTGAATGAAATACAATTGGAAAAAATTATATTACAAAACGGCGCTAGTAACTTAGGCCATCGACCGCGCATATGTTTTTCGATATTGATTCCCACACAATGCGAACCGAAAAATGGATAAAGTCATATTAGAACTTATACCATTTTATATCGCTTTTTTGTCGCTGTGAGCACAGCTAAAAGATGTGGTAGAAAGCTATCAAAAATTACCACGGAATTTCTTAGTCGAAGGTCACAAGTTTGAAAGCGCCGCCACAACTATGTATGGGGAAGAGGACAGGCCGTGCGCTATATACTGCATAAATCTGGATGGAGTACCGAAAATAATGAAGCTTTAAGTTTGCAATTAGGCATGAACCAAATTGGTCGATTACACCCCATCCAAAGCAATTTAGTATCCCGTCTCTATGATGTTAAGTTTTTTTCCGAAAGAAATTGGCTCTAAATCCTCAACCCTTTGCCTTAAAACGACGTGTGGAAGACGTGATCCCACTTTTGTGCCTAAGACCGTGCCTGAGATGACTTTTTGTGGCCAAAAGTGAGAACCTCATATCAAATACGGGATTATTTTTACACACCAAAAGAGCTTTCAAAGAAAGTGTCATACAAATTCGGCGCTCCAATCATAAGGCAAGGGGTTAATTAACTCAAAAAGTGAAACCTCTTAAATATTTGACCACCCGAAACTTTTTCAATGGGGCTCTGTAAAAGTTTGCTATGTCACATGTCACGTTTGGGAACTAGTTGGGTTACGTGACTTACGTGACAGCTGAGCTGTGCAATTCTGTGCGCAAAATTTAGTTGCCGCAAGGCTGAACTTTAATTTTTGCACCATCTGTAATACGATGCACTCAGAAGGCCTTTCAGGTCAGGTTAGGTTGAAACGGTTGTCCACTGTGGGGCACACTCATGCTTATGGCCCATTGTGACAACACGTGGGAACTAAACCTTATAGCTCCTAAAACCAATGTGTACTTTTCAAAAGTTTTGTAAGATGCTTAATTCCGACAGAGCCGAAATTCACAATGACCAGGAACCCATGTTATCATTAGGTGAAATGACTAATCTATCTCGTCAAGAGATGCACGGCATTTCATGGCTACCTTGGAGGTTGTCGATTGATTTATAAGGGATTTTATCGCCGCCTGGCTATCAGTGAAAATGTAAATATCATCTCCAGTGTCACGGCTTTTATTATTGCCATCAGTTCAGCCCGAAAGACACTACAGTAGTCGGTAAGCCGAAAACTAAAGGAGATCCCCAGATGCTCGGAATATACACCTCCGCCCACACTGGCCTCGAGCTTTAAGCCATCTGTGTATACATGGATGGACTCGCCCTGTCTTACCACGTTCCGTTCCCACTCTTCGCTCGAGGGTATGAGGGTCGTGAACGTTGTAGTGGCAAATATAGGCGGGGCTGTATAGTCCAGCTGTCCGAGAAGCCCCAACATGACATCCAAGATTTTGAGAGATTTTAAAATTCGAGCCGATAAGCTCAAAGAAATGAGCATTTAAATAACAGGATTAGCA
The DNA here is from genome assembly GCA_037575425.1 of Anastrepha fraterculus. NCBI lineage: Eukaryota > Metazoa > Arthropoda > Insecta > Diptera > Tephritidae > Anastrepha > Anastrepha fraterculus. Next base: position 144,467 of record JAYXIM010050858.1, read on the forward strand.
AGGAAATTTCTAGTGGCAGGAATGGCGACACTAGTGGATTTGCTATTTCCTCTCTTATCGAAGAGGTACTGTAATAATATAAGTTCGATCATCGATAGAACCTTAACTATGACTCCAGAGCATTGTTTTGTTCTGGGTATAGGACCGCCGTGGCCGACTACCATTCGGAATTCACAGAGAGAACGTAAGTTCAAATCTCGGTGAAACACCAAAATTAAAAGAAAAGCATACATTTTTCTAATATTGGTCGCCCCTCGGCAGGCAATGGCAAACTTCTGCCATAAAAAAATCTGCCGTTCGGAGTCGGCTTGAAACTATAGGTCCCTCCATTTGTGGACCAACATCAAGACGCACGCCACAAATAGGAGGAGGAGCTCGGCCAAACACCAAAAAAGGGTGTACGCGCCAATTATATGTATATATTTATATATATAAATGTTGATATATTACTTAAGCCTTTCCATATGAAACATGTAGCCGTTGCGAAAAATCTATTTGTCTAAGTCACTCCCAAACAATTCACGTGGAATGCGCAGAGTAAAAATGTTCAATTTTGGCAATCGATTTTTTATGCTTCTTGTTGCTTTTTCCGATCTTTTATATTTTTAATACCTTTTTAGTTTCGAAACTTGAAAATTATAGAAATAAAATATTTATGAATTCGTTACCCCTGAACTTTTTATATAGTTTACTAAGACTTGATGTTGTTAAGTAACTGGATGTCCTCTTTAATTAAAATATATTTAAATAAAATTTTTGTTAAAGAAAGTTAACAATACAATTAAAAATATTGGTAATGCAATAAATTTAAACTAGGGATGAGACGGCGGGTTAAGTCGTGCTTTCGCACAACTTTTAAAACGGTTTGAACTGTTTTGGTAAGATTACACTACAGGGTCCGGCACTCGAAGTGTAACCAATTAAAATGGCCATACATTTAGTTTGGAAAATTACTTTTATTCAATTCAAAGTAAAAAATGTGTGAAAGTAATACATTATTACGACTCAATTTACTTTTGCTCGATATGACCACCTTTTGCCTGGATTATGGCCTTGAGACGGTTCAACAACGAATCGCAAGCTGTCCGAATTTGACTTGCAGGTATTTTGGCTCATTTGCGGACAATGGATTTTTTCAGCGCCTCGAGACTGGTGACTCTTTTAGTTCGGACCTTGCTCTCCAAAATGGCCCAAAACTAATAATCCGTCGAATACGCGTCTGGTGAATTTGAAAGTCATTGTGTGGACGTTATGAAGTTCAGATCGTTGTTTTTTAGCCATTCTTTGTTCACGCGAGCTTTGCCGATATGTTTGTCTGTCCACAGTTTCAAAGCAACCTCCACATAACTTTCCCGATAATATTTTGCACTTAGCTTAACGCCAGGTTCGATTAAAAAGATTGGAGAGCGCCCATCTGCGATTACAGCGGCCCAATCCATTACCCGTGGCGGGTGCTGCCTCCTTGTTGCTAATCGATGGCTCAAATTCTCGTATGAACGGTGGCTCGAATAAACCCTATCGTTTTGGGAGTTTACAAATTGATCAATTTGAAAAATTTTCTCATCAGAATTTTCTCATCATTGATCTGAAATCATGCGCCTTATGGATCTTGTAAGGCTTGACTTTGAGATCATTTGCAGTATGCGGTGGATGCTACGGTCACATATTTTCAGTTCCTTTGCCATTTGATTGGCACTTCGTCGTGGATTTCGCTCAAGTCACTTCTTCACTTTTTGAACCATTTCACGTGACGTTGCAGTTTTTTGATCACCCCCTCCATGACGTTTCGCGTTGCTACCAGTATCATTGGAACAAGCAATGGTACGATGAATAAAACATTCATTTACTTTAAGGTGCTCGAGCTCACGAACAATCGCTGGTTGTGGTTTTCCACTATAACCTTTGAAATTCATTACTGATTTTTTTTCGCGTTTACTCTCGGCAAAATGCTTCGGCGCGCTTGTAAACAATACTCTGGACTGTCATCCGCTGTGCATCAGCTGCGCGAGCGGTTTGAAGTTGATTACACTTCGAGGCCCGGACCCTGTAATATATTTCTCTTTACCTGAAAATTATAGAAATAGAAAGCTGATAAATAACTACAAAATTAATCATCCAATATTTAGAGTAATAGAAATCTTTATATTGATGCTGGTGTATAAATGAGAAGTTTCAAAAATGATTTATATTTATGATTTAATGCTGCGACACCTTATACATATATATGCGTAGTTGTATTTCATTCACTCGAAACGAATGATCTGCATTCCGAATATCTACCCAAGCGGAATATAAAACCAGTTTTTCAAAATATCTTAACCATCGCGCCTTCTAGTGAATTAGTTCTCATTTATATAGAGATTTTCTAGTCTACAGATTATCACTGCTATGAAAATTCTCCTCATAAAAAACCATCTGCTATTTAAGGTTCCTCCTTTTGGGGAAAAATATACAGGTGTACACTACAAATAGGCGGAGGAGCGCGGCCAAACACTTAATAAAGTAAAAACAAAATGAACCAAGAGTTTCTACTTACCCTAACAAAATTGACCTACTGTGAAAATACGCTTTATAAAATACAACTGTGAAAACGTAAATTTTTCATTATCAAATGCATGGACTCGTAGATCACTCCCATTTATGGATACCTGTACACTTTTCTCCATACTATTTTGGCGGGAAAAATTACAACCACCATAATGCTCCCACATGTACATACGTATAATTTAATATACTTATATATATAATATAATATATACAGGAATTATGTAATATTAATGCAGTGTTGCTCTGCAAAAAGGATTTAAGGGATTTCCATGCAAATATTTACAGTATCCGCATCCATAGGCAAAACCGGTAGCATTTCTTGGCAAGAAGCTCCATTCAAAACAAAAAAAAAAAGAGAATAACGGAAGACGAAAAAATATATTAATAACAAAGCGAATAAAGAATTTAGCGCAGGAACAAATATTGCATAAAAGTAAAAGTGGAAATGCCTGCAATATATGTGAGTATGTAAATACATTTCTGCATATATGAATATTCATATGCATATTCATGTGAATATTAAGTAAATAGGCATCTACTTATTCATACGTAGTCAAGACCAATAAGTATGCAACCAATAGATGCCCTGCAGGGAAAATCTGAACGGGAGAAGCGAATTTCTAGTCCAGAACAAGTTCTATTAAGCCTACTCATGTTTGCAAATAGCGAAGTACTCGTATCTTTTCAGTGAATATTACTTCAATCGCAGTGTGGCAGTAGGCACCTTCGATTCGTCACTTCTCTCTTCGCTATGTTTGGGCTCTGCACACTTGACGAAAAATGTGAATGCAAGAACAAAGTTATCAAGCGCGATTCGCCGCTAGCGAGTATGGTTAGGCCTAATAAAACTGGAATAACTCACTATCTTCAATGCAACCAACTCCCTCTTTTCTGTTATTAGGCAAGTTTCATTAAGCCGCGTTCATACAGGGAACTTTTGTTGCTTCAATTGTTACTTTTTAGTCTACAGTCAACAGCAAAATTGAGAAGAACGAAAGCACAAAGTGTGTTGTCAGAGCACGAGCATAACAAGTAACGAGTTGAAACAACAAAAACTGCTGTGTAGAAACGCGGTCTTACTAGTACTCATTAAGTGCTTACAAACAAATATTAATTTTTGGCAGTTCTTTTCCAGTGCTACCAATATGTGTTTAATTGTACCAGTCGCTTATCGAATCGGCGAATCGAAGGCGCCTAGTTTCAAAGTAACTGTAGGAGCTACAGTAGCAGTGGCCCAAGTTAGTATATAGTTTAAGTTCTGATTCAATAATTTGACAAAATATCGAGAAAAGAAAATATAGGTCGTATGAAATCTCATCGCTACTACTTCCGAACTATTGCAAAAGTAAAGCACAACAAACACATCCTCCATCATAACCGTTTAAAATTCATTAACACCTCGAAAAAAGCAGGTAAGCGAGGTATATATATGTGTAATTGGCGCGTACACCTTTTTTGGGTGTTTGGCCGAGCTCCTCCTCCTATTTGTGGTGTGCGTCTTGATATTGTTCCACAAATGGAGCGACCGGCAGATATTTTTATGAGGAGCTTTTTCATGGCAGAAATACACTCGGAGGTTTGCCATTGCCTGCCGAGGGGCGACCGCTATTAGAAAAATGTTTTTCTTAATTTTCAAACCGATGTTCTCTCTGTGAATTGCGAATGGTAGTCACGGACCAACCCATTCGGCTACGGCGTCCGTGAGGTAGTTATTGCTTTAAGTTCACTAGAGCGCACCAGTTCGCCACTAGACTAGACTTCCTTGCAGGGTATGATAAGAAAACTTATTGAACTCATTTATTGAGCTTTCAACAGCGAAGCCATACATAGAGAGTTTATTTATTTTGGCACGCGCTCGCACTTTTAATGGACTGGCGCAAAAACAAATGATGTGTTGCATATTTAAGGGTGCTGAACGCTTGTCGAGGGTTAATAAGCATCCAATAAACGGCCTACGAATTCTTATTATTAATGTTATTATTATTGTTATTGTTATCAACATTATTTGTTTTTTTCCTGCATACATTCGAATTTCGGCTACAAGCTTTCGGCTTTATTGCATTTATGCTGGTGGCGTAGGGCGTTTGTTTTATTTAAATGAATGCCTTTTAAATGCTTGGGAGCTTAGGAAAGTTCTGAGAAATTGGTAAATTTCCCACTGTAGCCAAATGGGTTGCGCGTGACTATTATTCGAAAGTGTACTGGTGCCAAACTCGCGCAAGAAACTCGAAATGATAGAAAAAGTTTTTTTCTAACAACAAAATGTAAAAAAATTACGCAACTTCAATTGTATTTCTGCCATGAAAAAGCTGCTCATAAAAAACTCTTTTGTGCAAAATCCGTGCGTACCTCTGACGTGTGTAGTGTTTTTCAAGTAGAGGTTCGCACCTGCATGCACCGAGAATGCTTAGAGATCACTGTAGGGATCAGGTCAACTGCTTTAAAGAGGATATCAAACGTCTCGAACGTGCGAAGCATTTCTCTTATCAGGGCATAGGAACATAGAAGAAAATGAAATTACCGCTGAGTTTGCCAGGAAAGTGTCGACAAAACCGGTTTCAATTGTGCCCATCTCAGACATCGGTGTCACCTTGATCGTTGTTAAAGGAACATTGCACAATTTCTTTATTAAAAAAGCGCAATAAAGATTGAGTTCTATTATAAAGTTCGTTATTCATGCGCATAACATGACCTAACCATTGGAGTCCTTGCTATTTGACGAACTTAACGACATCTTCCCCCCAGCAGCTTTTCGTTCTATAACAATCATCCTCAACCTGAATTGGACCATACATTTTTTGCAAGATTCTTCTTACGAAAGCTCGGAGATTTTGTTCATCCTTGATTGGCATTATCCATGACTCACAGCCATACGTCAAAACTGGTCTTATTGTTGTTTTGTAAATACTTTATTTACAGCTGCTCGAGATTAGTCTGGAGTTTAGTAGTTTGAGGTTGGCTTAGAAAGCTATGTTTGATGCAGCAAGTCGATCTTGGATGCAGTCCAGGTTGTAGATTTATTCATATCTGTCCGTTCGTGCACACAATAACTCGAACGAAAATTGATATATTTCAATGGATCTTGGCACATACGTAAATTACTCTTTATACAAGGTATTTTGAAATCGGTTAATATTTAGCTCACCTGTAGATTAGGTTAGGTTAGGTTTGGCAGCCGCTTCGCACATAGAGACAACGATGCCGCTTAGACCACGAAATGGGTCCGTTTTCAGTCGCGGGGGCTGGGCTACATTTCCCTTTCCATATTGAACCATCCTGAGCTTTTGACAAAACGTAAAAGGTAAAGGCTACCTAAAGTATATAGATTATCTTTATTCGTTAAGAAGTAGGATTTTAAAAATCGGTTCCTGCTACTGGCTAGAGCTGGACATGTGCAAAAAAGGTGTTGAATTGTTTCCTCCTCATTTCTGCAGCTACGACAGAAATTATGCGTGTAAACGCCTAATCTCCTTGCATGATTTCCTATGAGACAATGTACTGTGAGGGCCCCTACTAAAGTCCTGATTAGAAGTCTACTCAGTTTTATAATACTCTTGGACAGAGGTAAGTTTAGCCTTGGCCATGTTTGCCTAGCAATTTCACAGGTGTTAGCGCTAATCCATCTTTGATTTGCAGAACTGATTAGTACGTCCTTAATGAGCAGCTTACAACTTGCGAGAGGTATCTCCATAAAATTACTTATGTCTGGCATACAGGTACCCTCTCTTGCAAGTTGGTCTGCCCTACAGTTCCCTGGTATATCTCTTTGGCCTGGAACCTAGCATAAGATTATACGATATTGTTTGGCCATCTGATGTAGAGATTGGCGACAACGTAAGACACTCCTTGATGTTGTTTGGAATGCATCCAGGGCTCGTAGATCAGCTTGGCTGTCCGATAGAATGCAGATATCCGTTGATGATATTCTGTTTATCTTTAACCATTTTAAGGCTTCGTGAAAAGCGTTTATTTCCGTTTGTTTAAAGGATTCACTAACAGAAAGCTCTTCGCAAAATAGTCCTGATCCTACACCGGTGTTCATTTTAGATCCGTCCGTGTAGATCTTAACGGGTGTGTTGGGTGTTGGATCTTCTTCAATCCATTCCAGTCTAGAAGGGATTTTCATTAGGAAATTCCTTTCGAAGCAAATAATGGGAGAGTGATAATCACAGTCACTGGGTACTATAACGGTAATTTTCAAAAAAGAAAACATAAATACGTGATAATTGTGTTATATATGAAGCAAAATTATTCAAATTTGCAGCAACACAATTTTTTCAAAAATCAAGCCACTTCAAATTTATTTTATTCCTTGATAATATTTCTAAGTAAATAATTTTAGATAACATTTATAAGAAGAACTATGATATTATAAAAAGAATCATCTTTCTGCACATATGGTCGCTCCTAGTAGGGGCATAGGGCGGAAAGAAAGGCTCTGCAACGATTTCTGTCAGCCGCTATACCATATGTCTAATTTCGTTCCAGGGGGCAGTGGAAGAACTCTTCTTTAGGCTTGTGCGCCGCCTTCCATTGGAAAGCCATTTTGGCAGCTTTGCCACCTTCTGTTCTTGGCCAAAAATATGCGGTACAAAATCCTAAGGCATTTATTAATAAACGTTTGAAGGCGTCTGCTTATGTGCTCAGAGATGAGCCAAGTCTCAGATTCATATAGGAGGATTGATTTTAGGCTAGAATTGAAGGGGCTTCTAGGTTTTGTTCTTAGTGGTAGTATGCAAGAACACCACAGTCCATTTATCTTATGGAGTGCTGTACGTGCTTTATAAGTACTTGCTGCCACATCAGACACTGCGCTACCATCTTTGTTTTTTGTCTCCCGCAGTAACAGAACTTATACACATTTTCAGTAATGATGGCGTTTTCGCTTGTAATAAGTTCAAGAGGGCAAAAATAATAGATTTACGTGGTTTGACATTTAACTATGCTGAAAAAAAAATTGTGAGGGGAATTTCGGCTGTCATATCACTTGGGAGATTCAGTTGAATTCTGCACGATAATTTCACACATATTCACACAATCGTCTAATTAGTCATTGTGCAGACGTCATTGGTTGATTTTTGTGTTGATATCACCAATACAATCTCAGTTTTGTTGTAAATATATCCCAAGTGACGTCAGCCCATCAGCTGATTCGGTAAAATTCGCTCAGAGCCGAAGAATGCACTGCTAAAAATTGTTTCACCATGCAAGAGTGGATACATTTGTTGTTTGGATTCACCTAAGCTTGACTTTTGCGAAGTTTACTCGTAATTATACTAAAATTGTATGGGCTATAAAACTGCATACTCGAGATTTTCCTAAAGGTACTGACTAAAAAAACGTTTGGAAAAAAAATTGATGAAAATTATTTGAGTTTTTTTTTTTAATTTATACGACGTTCGGAACTTGGAGATTTATACGGTTGTTGTAGAATAATCAACTATATTTTCCCTACAAAAAAATAATTATTAAAATTATATAAAAACAAAAAGCATGTAAACAATTTGTCAACAAGTCCTTCTACTACAATTCATCCAATAATTTATTCACTGCATTTAGTTGTGTACAGCAAATTTTTTTATAATTCTGTATTTGCTTACGCTGGAAAAAGAAAATTGTATAAATTTATAGAATATTTTAAATCGAACTCACAGAAGAACTTCCTTAAGGTATTAAAAATATTTTCATTAACGATTTTCATATCACTCAACTCTACAACCACCAAACTAAATTAACTGCCCACTCAATATTAGTTTGATGTTGTAGTCTAAAAATGTCATATTTCCCACTATTACTCGTACAATAAATTATTCATCTGGGTAGTTAGCGATCAATACAATCAACGTCACTGAAGTCTATTAAGCTTAACCGCAGGCAATATATCAATGGCTAAGCCACTAAAGGAATTAAGAAAAAAATTAAAGGAGGAATAAATAAAGGAAAAATAAGGAAGATTATTAAAATCCAGACCAACAGAAGTAAATAAAAGCTTACATTTTATATTAAAATTACTAACTTTCGCGGTTTTGTGGCAGACATTAGAAATTTACTATCGGCAAAAAAACGCGTTCATGAAGCCGCAAAAATCCGGAGAAATATCGAAAAATATATACAAAAGGTTAAGCAACTTATGAAACGCATTGACAGCAAAAACGACATTCCAACGTTGTGCTTATGCTAGGTGGCGCAAAATTAATCATCCAATGTTTCATTTTTTGTTTTTTTTTGTTTTGCTAAAACAATTTGCTAAACAAAATAAGATTATTTCTAAAAACGAAAAACTTTATTTTGACTTTTAAGCGCACCATTGCTTATCTCTTTGCATACTGCAGCTGTCTAGCTCACAAGTGTCAAATATGGTTGACGTACGATGCCTTTTGCAAAATACAATAAATCTTCCGATAGGGTGATTCATTTTACGCCACCTTGTATTTTAACCTACAGCACATCCTCCATGGCTGTTCTTTTCATCAAACCTATTGCCTGCGAGTTCAAGTTCCATCGACAAACTTTTAATAAAATCAATTTACGCTTCACACCCACACATCAATGTTTATATATATGTATTTGTGGCATGTATATATGGATATGTGTCTGCAAGTATGCATATTTTTTTCTTCTTTTTATCATAAATTAAGTCCAATTAATGTCTGTCATAATTTTGTCTGTTTCTCTCAATTTTCGCGCACACACACACACACATACATAAGTGTGTTTTTTTTCATAAGCGGACGAGTGTATCCTTCACTGTCAGTGATGAGAGAGTAAGTAGGTGACCGGGGGCTAAACTTGCGCGCCAAAAATAAAAAACACATTCACACGCTTCACTGAACATACCCCACTGCGTATACTTGACACCAATTATCGACAAAGCACACACCAGTGTAAAAATATGCGCACTGCCCTACTCTGCCACTCTATGAGTTTCAAGGAATATCCATACACATATACATATCCGTGTAGGTATGTGTGTGCGTGCATGCTTACAGATATTTATACACCTAATAGTCCCTATGAATATGTATGGTTCTATCACTATTCCCTCACTGCTCCCTTCACTCCCCTGAGCTAGCAGGTTAGCCACAGCTCATTCACATTTCTCTCTACTTTTCTCCGCTGCTTGGATTTACGCGTGCTCTGCGTCTAGTAAATCTCTTTATTGGCCATTAAGCTCTTACTAAGTGGTGTGATTCCATTTCTCTTCCACAGTGCCAACTTTCTTCAACAAAAAAACAAAAAAAAAACAATCGTCCTTACACAATCATCGTTTTGCGACGACATGTTTTAAGTGTGTGATTTATGCTTAAGCCGCTGTAAGTGTGGCTTAATTTTGCGGGCATGCAAGTTTGTTTTCCATTGTTTTGCTCTTATTTGTTGTGTTACACCCTGAACTATGGATGTCTTTAAAATTGCGGCAAACTTTGGTTGAGGTTTGAGAGGGAGAGAAATTTTGAGTTTGTCTTTTGTTGGCTGAAGCTGTAAGTGAATATTATAATTTTAATGGAGAGTAGATATTTTTTAGGTACTTTATTATAGTACTAAACTGGCACATAAAACCAAGCTTCTAATGAAATTTGGGGTGCAGTCTTGAAGTTTGCTCATCTTAGGAAATTTTTTGAATAATTTTGATGCCTGCAGTGACGATCAAATATACTAGAGCTGTCTACAAATACCATCTCGATCAAAAAGTTCCCAGAATAGCTGCCAGTTGACGCTCTAAGTCCACTGACTTGGGTTTTTTTTTTTGTTTTTTTATTTTTTTTTTTTTTGGTTGCTACATCTGTGATTCATCTGGAGAGCTCCGAATGAACCAAGACCAAAAACCAGGTCGTTTTCAGTAAAAAAACAAAGCGATGCTCACTAATTTGGCCAAAAATTCAGACAGTTAATGAGGATTATTATTTTAGGCGTCAAGAAACGTTTACGTAAAGCAATGCCCCTAAAAAGAAAGAATTTCTGAGAAAACAACTCGTGAATCATTAATCACTAAGAGCGAAACGAGTACCATCGAGCCAAAAAACGACTGCGATGTACGCTTTTTAACAACGTTTTGTTTTACAGCTTTAAGTCGAATACTCAAAAATATCGTAATTTTCAGTAAAAAAAAATAAAAAAACAGATCCACATACGCGTGGGTCTTTGTTGATAAATGGCGTATTGTCATTGGGAAATGGCCCTCATTAATTTAGAAATTAGCTGCGTGGGTAAATTTACGTAAGTATATGCAAATATGGCAGAATGTGCGTTTGAAGAAGTTAATCAATTTAATGTGAAATTTAATTACGGTTATTAGTTAGAAAATCATTCAAGTGATCAATCTTCAAAGATAGAAAAATATTGTTAAGTATGGGACTCAGACTAGTTTTATTTGTAAACGCTATAAAAAACATTGCTTAATTCAATGATTTTTGTTTTATTACAAATGAGGTAAACTGTCGATTATTTAATTTACTTTGCAGCAAAAAAGAGCTTACATGAAGACGAAAAAATTTAATAAAATATCGATAAACACATACAAAAGGTTAAGCGACTTATTAAAGCCATGGACAGCAGAGACTAAATCCCATCGAAATACTTATATACAAAGTGGGGCAAAATTAATCATTCAATTTTGTGTCTGAATAACTTTAACAAATAAAAAAGCAATAATTTTTCGTGATGGAAGCCTTTATTTTGACCTTTACGCGCTCCATTGCCTGTCTGTTTGTATACTGCAGCTGTCTAGTTCCCACGTGTCAAATATTATGGGTGTACAAGACCATTTGCAATAATTATAAATCTGCCGTGAGGTTAATTTTGTATACATGGCGCTTACCCCCTTTAATAGGTGTTTAGCGAAGCACCTCTTTTTACTTGTGGTGTGCGTCTTGATGGTTGTCTCTAACTGGAGTGACCTGCAGTTTTGTGCCACCTTCGGACGGCAGATGGTTAATTTTTTATGAGAAACTTTTCATAGCAGAAATGCACTGCAGAAATGCACTGGAAGATTACCCATTACCTGCCGAGGGGCGACCGTTATTAGTAACACTTTTTCTGCCAGTTAATGTTTCATACCCGGCAAGTTAGATTTGATTAGGCTACGATAGTTGCCACGCCCCATACGAGTGTAGCGGGTCCATTCCGGTGCGAAATATCATTGTGATGCCATTAGTTTTGGTTCAAGTTCCCCTTCTAATTCCCAATGTGGTGGCACCACTTCATCTCTATAATAAACTATGAAATATAGTGGACGGTTGCGGTTTCTAAGTTTGGACAGCAATAATGCGTTCTGGCAAGAGCGGGACTGTGACAAATTTTCAACATATGTACGTATTTATTTACAATGTGTTGCATTTTATTGTTGTTTAATATTTACTGGCTAAGCAAATATGATATTATTGTCATTTATTTGTATGTTACACTTTATTGTTTGCTCTTCACTTCCTCCTCGTTTCTGCAGCTGCGAGAGACGTCCTTAGAAGTAAACCCCATACAATTCCCATGGGTTGCCTGAGGATGATACCAACAATTGCACTAATAGAAAACCAGTCTAGATTGATGAAGAACCTAGTTCTGTGTTTATTCCTTCTAGACCAGACCTGTCAAGTTACCTCACAAGTGGTTTCAGTGGTATATCGACTCCACTCTGGATCAGAGCTTGCTTGAGGATAAAGGTATACTTGGGCAGAGTTGACTGATGTTAGATCAGTTCCCATCCTAGCCAGCTCATCTGCAATGCAAATTTTCGGCTCTGTGTCCAGGCACCCAAAACAACGTTCGCGGGGCACAGCTTAGCCAGCTCATTTAGAATATCTCTACATTCAGCTGTTACTTTGGATGAAGTATTCTGGCACTGCAGAGATTTTATAGTAGCTTGGCTGTCAGAGTAGATAGATATTGGTTGTACTGAGACAGACGAGTCCCTGACCCGCAACGCGGCCTTCTCTATAGCAATTAACTCAGCTTGAAATACGCTGCGGTAGTTCAGGTACCGTAGAGTCAGAGACAGCTGCAAAGCTTCTGAGTGGATGTGAAAAAATTGAAATTTGAAAAGGCGAGCCAAGAAGCACCGGGAGAATGGTAACCCCTAACCCAATCATTTTATTCAAAACTCTGGAAAGTTAAAGGGTAGATAATGCAGGAAGAAAGGAGAGAAGTGACAGAGAGACAGAGACAGCTAGTCGTATAAGACTTTTCCAGATTCTTTGGTAAATCTAAAAATAAACTCGAGTTTGAGAGAACGAATTTTACTCGTTCTCATGGCATTGGAACCCGAAATTCGTAGCCTTGCTCTTGCAAAGGCAGGGCACTCACAGAGGAAATCCTCAGTGCTATCCGGTTCCTCTAAGCAAGACAGGCAAATCGGGGCCTCAATGAATCCAATGGTGGTCATATGTTGATCCCATGGGTTGTGTCCTGTAATAATACCGACCATCAACCGAACGCCTTTTCTAACAAGTTTTAGAAGAAAATTCGCCAGTGTGCTGTTTGATGCGTTGCTTGACGCAAAACACTTATACAGCGTTCTATGTACACACGCGACTATTGCTCCAGACTCCCTTTGATATACGAGCATAGGAACTTTAGCGACTGTATCACTCAAGTGGATACAAACCGTCACCTGAAGGCAAGATAACCAAGCTCTAACTTACATTAGCAAGGTGGCAAAATAGATGAAATCACTCCTCCAAAGACCGATGGGCATGTAAGTTGATCCCCAAACTAGATGAAAGGATAAGCAGAAAGCACGGCGAAACAGATTACTATCTAACCCAGCTTCTCAGCGGGCATAGTGGCTTTAACCTATCAGATAATGCGGCCTACCATGAGTACCATAGTGAAAATGAGAGTGCAGAACACGTGGCTTTTCACTGCGCCAGATTTTATGAAGAGCGCTTCAGGCTTGCAAATATCCTCGGCTTGGTCCCCACACCAGATAACCTTGTAATGCAAATGTTGAACTCGAAAAAGAAATGGAAAGCAGTAAAAAAGTTTGCAGTGGGGCGAATGGGAGCGTAAAACGGAAGCAAAGCGAATGCGACCGATCTAGAACACCCAACATATGCGCCATCTAGAGAGGCCGTTTTGAAACAGATCTCCTGTGGGGGTTACTGTATTCACGAACCAACGACAAGCACGAAAGCGTGAAGTAAAGCCTCAAAACGCACCCACACAGACAACAAGTCGATATCGAGTAACGATATTGCAACTTTCCGATACCCCACTGGTCACAAAGCAATGGAGGCTATCGATATTGTATAATCCCCATACGCAACTAGGAGAGGATCCTGAACGCAGGTACCTGGTTTATCTAAGAGGCATAAACACGGCTCCACCTCGATGAAATGCTTATAGCAAACCCAGGATGGAATCAACGGAGAGGGGAGGAATGTTATAGGGTTAGTGGGAGTATGCGCCATACGCCACTGGTGTTACGGTACTTTTGATGATGTTTCTAAAATTTTCACTTTTAACACCTCGGACACAAAAAAACTCAAAAGAAATACCAGACCATCGCTCTTTATGTAAATTGTGTACATAATCGCTGATCCGAATTATGATTCCTGTAGAACTGATTCCGATTATTGGCTCTTTTCCCTGTGAGGTAACCGCTGATCCGCAGTTCGCCAATTCATCAGCAATTTCATTTCCAGTAGGTGTCACTGCCATGACACTATTATTCAGTCTTGAGCTATCAGTGTAGTTAGCGACTCAACATTGCTGATATGAGTTTAAGTTGGAATTTGTTGCCAAGCATTTAAGAAAGTGCTGCTTAAATATTTCGCACACATATATACATATACCCGTATATTATAATTTGTAGGTATTATTAGCGCTGGTTTGTACTTTAATCAATGTAAAAGGTTGCATTCAATTATAATGTAATAAATTATGCAGCAACACATACGAATAAATGCAAAAGTCGATAAGCACAATTGGGAATACCACTGACACCAGCATACAAAAGCTTACCCTCTCTCTTTCACAGGCACACACACACACACGTGCATACTCTAAATTAAACATGGTGACGCATACAAACTTAATTTAATTTTCTACCAGTGCATTTCATAACGGTTACTTACAAACATACCACACAGTGCACTTGGTATTTGTGTCAGTGTCCTTTCATGCCCTGTCCTGCAACGCTCTAACTAGCCCAGTGACTCAGTCACTGTCGCTGAACTCAACCTTAGAGTTGTGACGTTTTTCACTTACGAATATTTAGTGTGACAATGTGACCATGTGACGATATAACCGTGTGGAACCAAGCATAACGGTAACTAAGAACAAACACACGTAAGTTCAAAATGTGCACACATACAATACACTCATACGAGTATACACACACATTTATATATATATATATTCACACATACATATATTTGTATGGGCAATGCATTGGATGGCTCACTTATCTCGAAGTATCGATAGTCGGGAATAGATTGCATGTTGGCATATTGATTTTCGCTTTTGCTGACAGTTAGCCAGTTGGTGGCGCTCAAGTCTATAAATTTTCTTAAGGCAATTTGCAAACGATTTTAAATAGAATTTCTTTCTGCACCAATGGCATATATTCAAACAGTACCACACATAAAAATACGAACAGGTGGTAAAGTTGAACTGAAAGGGTGTTTAGATGTGGCGGGTGATTAGATGGATGCCATAACTACATAGTCTAGAGAACGAGGTGTCGGTCTGAGATGAGTGAGTATTGAACTGTTGAGACTCGAGAAGGTATTTATGTGATTTTGATAGCCTGGCTGCTATCGGGGGCAGCCTGCCACTAGCTGGTGTTGCTAACTTTTGAGTTTCAAAAAGCACCAAAACTTGGAAAAAAGCGTTTTATCACACTATAAGCACCAAATTTTGTATCGGGAATGTTTAAATAAAACAAAACAGACTTAAATTTCAGGCAAATTTATTTTATCTCCTCTAAAATATGATCCGTCTGAAGCAACACACATATGCCAACGTTTAACCCAGTCCTCCATGTCCCCTGGTAGGCCGACCAAGGGCCTCTATCGACTGAAATCTCCCTCCACGAAGTGGTAACTTCAACTTGGGAAAGAAACAGAAGTCGCACGGGGCCATATCAGGTGAATACGGTACTTGTACGATGGTATTTATTTGGCATTTGGTCAAATAATCCAGCAAAATTAGGGCTCGGTGCGATGGCGCGTTATCATCATGCAAAATCCAATCCAATGGCGCTAAAAAGTGACAGATGTGTGTCTTACAGTCCTACCAACATAAGAAAAAATATGGACCGGTTCCCACGTGCGCGGTTCGCTTAAATTAAACATTCCCGATACTTTCTGATCATAGGGTATGTGCCTTTTCTTTCTCGTACTAACCGGCGCCAGCTGGACACACCAAGTGAAGCCAAGTATTTCTTCACCTGGTCTTTTGGACGTACAGGAGACCTTCCTCTTCCTCTGCTACCACCTGTTACCACCACACTGCACCGACATAGACGGCCGGCGTAGTCAAATTTGTTGGTGCGTGACTATCATTCGAAATTCAAAGAACGGAGGTTCGAATCTCCGTGAAACACCAAAATAAAAAAAAAGTTTTTTCTAATAACGGTCGCCACCCGGCAGGCAATGGCAAACCTCCGAGTGTATTTCTGCCATGAAAAAGCTTTTCATAAAAAAATATCTGCCGTTCAGAGACGGCTTAAAACTGTAGGTCCATCCATTTGTGGAACAACATCACTGTGAACATCACAAATAAGAGGAGGAGCTCGGCCGTTTAGAGTTTAAGGTAAAATTCACCATGAGAAAGGAACGGGATTTGAATTCAGTAGTCAAAGAGAATACAACTGCACTTTACATTGACGAATCCTAGATGAATTGTGACGTCTGCGCCAGTGTATATTCGAAAAACCTCGAAACTTCCAAGTCTTTTTGTCTGAGGAATTGGAATAGTATTTTTCAAACAGAAGTTCTTGATATAAGGGAAGCTAACAGGATAATTAGAAACCATTCACAACAACTATCGGACGTATGTATTTTTTCAGATAGTCAAAAAACCATCTTAACTTTAAAGTCACCAGCAATCAATTCAAAAGTTGTAAGACAATGTAAAGAAAGACTTAATGCTTTCGCGCGCACGACAGACATAACTCTCATCTTACTACCAGGCCATAAGAATATAGAAGGAAATGAGAAAGCTGAAGTACTGGCAAGACAGGGGTATCTTATAAAATGTGAAGCGGTAGAAACAGGCTGTCCCCAAAGCGCGCGCAAAAGGAAGACCCTCTCGATATTGCAGAAGCAGGCCATTGACAGATGGACTAACACGGAGACCTACAAATTAAAAAAACAAACGTGGAACAAGTTCAACAAATCCAGAACTGACGAGTTGTTAAGAAAGCCATGAGCAAACATATTCAGGTGAGATGGTCGTAAAACGATAAATCCAGAAGCTGCAGTCAAGAAAAGGAAATTCTCGATGGTTGACTTGAAAGAAATTGCAGAAAAGAAAATGGACGACACAGGCAGATTCATAGTCAAATTAACCCCTTGCCGTGCTTTACGAGTGTGACACATGATGAAAATTTTGGCCCGAACATGAACATGACGAGCCAGGCTATATCAGAGGCATTTAAATTTCGGCTCGTATTGTGACCTTTCTCGCGCATCAGACTGATCTGGGTTCGACTAATAAAAATTAGGGGTTCTGCAAGGGGTGTATCAAAATCGCAAATTCGTGCTAATTGAAGCAAATACTTATGTTTGGAAGCTCGGGTAGCCTTATTACTTCACAGGCATGAAAAAATTAGACAAATATGAATGAAATGTTTTTCATGGAATAGCGAGTTTTTTACTTCAACTTTGAGGGAGGCTTCGACTTTTCATCGTATTAGAATGTTGCGATCTCTAAATGTGTTGAAAAGTATCCAAATCATACTTCTCAGCATTCACTCCAACTTTCTTCTATCTTCTTTTAAGTCGCTTCCGTCAGTTATGGTTCGGCTTTGGCTTATCTAAGGCAGCAGGTACCTGTAAGGCTATTTTCACTGCTTAAAGTGTTGAAGACATCTATATATATAAAAAGAAGTTACATTTCCTTGGTAATCTTATAACTCAAGAACCGCCGAACCGATTAACACAAAAATTTCAGAGTTCCTTTCTATCTTTGAGGAGGTGGTTTGTGTGAAGTTTGATTGAAATCGGTGCAGCCGTTCCTGACATTTTATGTGAGTAATGGTTTCCTCTCATACAAAATGCCTGTAATATACTGTTTCTTGAAATAATTTTCAATATTTTGCTTTTACATTCAAATAATAATATACTGTTTTTTGAAAAAATTTTGAATCTTTTGCTGTTACATTCAAATACTAATATATTGTACTAAAAGAATAACACGTGCAAGAAAATCGGCGCAGCCGTTCCTGACATTTTATGTGAGTTACGAAATGTCTGTAATATACTGTTTTTTGAAATAATAATAGCAAACGACGTTAATTTATTGTGAATTTGTTAGCACATGCCAATGCTATGGACGTACCGCAAAAGTGAATTGTTTGTTTTATGTTTGTAAACGCTAAAGTGTACGCCGTATCGACGTGCAGCAGAAAACCGCTTAACCTCAAGACCAACAACAACAGTGTAGTCTACGATCAATTTGATTGAAATCGGTGCAGCCGTTCCTGACATTTTATGTGAGTAATGGTTTCCTCTCATACGAAATGCCTGTAATATCCTGTTTTTTGAAATAATTTTCAATATTTCGCTATTACATTTAATCTATATATATAAAAAGAAGTTACATTTCCTTGGTAATCTTATAACTCAAGAACGAGCTCACCTATCCAAACCAAATTTTTAGGCTTTGTTTGGACTATTCAGTAGATGGTTTGTGGCTTAAAATTTTAAGAATCGGATAACAGGGTCTCGAGAAATAGGCCAAAACGTGAACCCGGATAACCCTAGGACGTGTTTGTACAATATGGGTAGCAAATGGAAGCTGTTGATGATTTCTATAGTATAGAGTATTTTTCATACCGTTCCGTGAATAGGGTCTCGAGATATAATCCAAAACGTGTACCTGGGTAACCCTAGGATGTGTTTGTACAATATGGGTAGCAAATGGAAGCTGCTGATGATTCTATAGTATAGAGTATTTTTGATGCCGCTCCGTGACTAGGGTCTCGAGATATCGCCCAAAATGTGGACTCAGATAAATTAAGGATGTGTTCGTACAATATGGGTAGCAAAAGGGAGCTGTTGATGATTGCTATAGTATAGAGTATTTTTAATGCCCCTCCGTAACTAGGGTATCGAGATATAGATCAAAACGTGGACCTGGATAACACTAGGATGTGTTTGAACCACATGAGTATACATTTCGGCAAAAATGTAAAGCACTTATGGCTTTAATTGTGAAATTATATGTATTTGGGGAGGTGCGATGCCATATGTACTCCATCGAATGGCAGAAAAGGGGATTGCCGCACGCACATATACTAATTTGGCTGGTACATAAAATAACTCCGGATCAAATCGATAGCCATATATCAGCTGAAATTCCTAACCACACTGCTGATCCTGAGTTATTTCAAATTGTCGTTATATATTACATTTCCTTGGTAATCTTATAACTCAAGAACCGCCGAACCCATTGACACAAAAATTTTAGAGTTCTTTTCTATCTTTGAGGAGGTGGTTTGTGTGAAGTTTGATTGAAATCGGTGCCACCGTTCCTGAGTTATGACATTTTATGTGAGTAATGGTTTCCTCTCATACGAAATGCCTGTCTGGGAAAAACAATAACAAATACACAGCCGCTTATGAGCGCTTCTGTTGTACTGTTGTGGTTGTAAGTGTATTATGTTAATATTAATTTTGGGCGAAAATATAATAAAAACTGGAGCATTCAAGGAACTGGAAAAACATTTTTAACTTTATTTGTTTTAGCATAATTTATT
The DNA here is from genome assembly GCA_037575425.1 of Anastrepha fraterculus. Classification (NCBI taxonomy): domain Eukaryota; kingdom Metazoa; phylum Arthropoda; class Insecta; order Diptera; family Tephritidae; genus Anastrepha; species Anastrepha fraterculus. The sequence goes on from JAYXIM010050858.1 coordinate 163,929, forward strand.
TAGCGTAAAAAATTGAAATGGAAATTAAAGAATCAAAGTTTAATTACAAGTTTTTATCGGCTCTTTCACCTTACCTGTATATAGGTGACCACCACAATCAAATTTTAAAAAAGTACAGAAAAGGCTATTGTGACATCTTTAGAAAGTATGTTGAATGAAAAAAATCAACTAATTCAACTGTTTAAACATTTTACGAGTTCTATAAAGAAAACTTAATATGAAAAATTTATTGCGATATAAAAAAAACATTTTATGTATGGTGGTGCGAAGCCCACTGGGTGATGCGTGAATGAATTGCAAACAATGTTCCATCAACACAATGAATTGGTGAAATTGTTCAAAGTGGCACTCGATCTGATGCCCACCGATGACCACAAAATAATAATAAAAGCCGATAAAACACCAATTGGGGAGCACGCCAGACGATTCAATATAAAAAAACATTTTATGTATGGTGGTGCGAAGCCCACTGGGGAATGCTAGTATCTCTTATAAAAATACTGATGCTATATTTGGAATTCATATTTACGAGCGGAGGGATAAGTATTTAGAAGCCTTGAACAATCAAGACTTTTTAATGAATAATCAAATTAATTTAAGTTGCTTTATGGGGATGGCTATAATATTTCATTATATAATTAGTTTTTTCGTTTATTCATTAGTCAAAAGAGCCGCAGTTTATATACAATTTATCCATTCAACTATTTATAATTCACAGCAGCTTCCCAGACACACCCTGGCTATAAATTAATAATCTAAACATCGCATTTAATATTGAGGATATTTCTTCATTTAAATAGGCACATGACTATAATATGTACAATGCGATGCATACATTTGTGTAATTATCTTTAACATCCATGCTTCCGCCTTGACAAAATCCCATAGTAAATACTACCCTGTAGGGAAAATTGACGATTTTAGTATTCTATAGATTACGAAAGGAAGGTTTGAAACCAAAGCTGAAAGATCTGCGAATCAGCTCTCTATGACCTTATGACAAAGACCGAAGTGGAGATGGAAGCAGGGGAATACAAAATGGGAGTATTTGGTAACATTGTGTGAGCTTTTGACAGCGGTAGCTTTGAACCTAAGTACTCTGTGGGTGAGAGGCATGAGGTGGACGAAATAATTACAAGATGGATTCGCTTCAAGCTATCTAGAAGATTGCTGATTGTAGGAGAGAAAAACACCCAATCTACCGGGGTAAAGTCAGGGAGATCCTGTCATAAGGGTGGAGTAGTCCCGCTTCTCTTGTGGTGTAAGATAAGGGGCTCCTTGTTGACGAAAATGCATGCGTGCTAAAATGCTTAGGACTCTGAGAAAGATTGATAAATGGTGCACCTTACAGGGTCGTGCAACCAATCCCACTAAAACGACCCTAGTCTTGTTCACGCGGAAAAACTAGAATATGTTAATTTTCCAGCGCTTAAAGGCAGAAGCCTAAGCCTTTCAGTGGAAGTGAAATATCTTGGAGTAACTCTCGATATGAACTTGACGTAGAAAACTCAATTTAAGCTTAAGGTAAACCGAGCGCTGACAGTTTTTGGCACAGTGTCGCAGAACCGTCAGTACAAAATGCAGTCTGAGACCGATTATGATATTCCGGATATACATAGCTTCAGTCGTTGCATAGCATATTCCGCTGTAATATTGTGGCGTAGGTACAAAACAACAGTTTCCGTGTCAAAAGAGTTACAAAAGATTTTGTGTCGAGATATTACGGGTGCCATGAGTACAACTTCAGGATGGGTTCGTTGGATCTAATACCTCTGAACTTAGTAATTCAAGAAGAGTCCATAAAAATTATGTGTCGACTGGAATTGTTTAAATGGTTGTCGGAAAAATACCCTCTGTTTTTGACAGTTATACCTGGAATCACTTTTACTAGAAATAGTTCGATAGTTTTCCTAAAAGGAATTAATAGAAATATCCAGACACTCTCATGGGGAGCTCAGTAAGAACTTTCTACTCTGACGCTTCCAAAACTGAAAATGCTATTGCAGTGGGATAGCTTTTGGGTAGTAACTTCAGCTGTTTCACTCCTTTAAATATGATAACAAGAGTCTTTCAATCGGAAGTCTTTGCCATACTTAACGCAGCAGACCGGATAATTGGTGGAAGTGGCGAAGAAATAAAATCAGGATATGTATGGGCAGCCGAGCTACTCTAACAGGCATAGAAACCGCTCGCTCTTCTTCAAAAATTTTTAAGAAATGTAAGTTGAGGCTAAACATTGTTATAAGGCGAAATAAGCTTGAACTTTTATGGCTGCCGTGATGTTGTGGTGTTTAAGCCAACTAACTGGCTGGTGAAGTGGCAAACTGCGATTTCTTGGAGCGTGCAATTGAACTGGAGAATTTTAGGACCAGGTATAACAGTAAGAGTCGAGTACACCAAAACTTTCAGTAATAAAGCTAAATAGCCAAGTGTTTCATGAGAAAACTTGACAAGATAATAGGGCATGATTTCTTCTCAACCAAAGAGAAGTGAGTTACGTTCCCAGATAGGAAAATATTTCTTTTAGGATAGAATACACTTCTATGTTGGAAAATGTATGATATAAAAATACAAGAAAAATAAAAAATGTAGAAATAAATACTTAAATTTAAGTTGGTATATTTAACTCATAGGTATTACTTTTTTATGTCTAGGATATCAGATTCAAGCTTTTGAATATTATCGTTTGGACTTCGCTGCGAAGTATATCGCTGACTTGATGAAAAACCATCCGGTCGGTGATGAATTTTCAGACAGGAATATTTTGATATCATCGTCTGGTGAATTTTCGCTGCGTGTCATATTTGAGTTTGAATTAAATTTAAATTATAAAATTTGCAGTGGATTTCCTGGCAGGGCATATACGTATACGTCTTTGTATCCATGTTATGAAATTTGCATTATGCTAAGTTAGTTTGTAAAATGCTGCAGGCCTTTAACCGGCATGCTTAGACAAACCAATTAATATACATGCATGCATAATATACATATATACATACATACATACATACATATGTTAGTAGTAAAAACGGGATTTGGTATTTGCTTAATACCTAATGTGGTATTGTGGACAGAATTGTTTTCCAATGAAACCAGTGCATAAATTTAATCAGTAGTGTAATGTAGTAGTGTATTTCAAGCAGAAGTAACGTTTATTAAGATGAGAGTTACAGGGATAAATACAAAAGTATTATCAACCAGAAATGTCGTCCTTTATTCAAACTGCCAGGTAGCAATAAAAGCGCTAGGGCCCAAATCGCACTAGTCAAAAACGATCATATAATGTTATAAACTCATAAACGACTTATCCCAGTATTTCAATGTAAACCTCATTTGGGTGCCATCATAGAAATATACCAGAAAACTGCAAAGCAGGTGAACTTGCCAAAAAAGGTACTCGTCCCCATAGCCACTTGTAAATTACTCGTAGACAGAGAAACTATTAAAATATGTTAGTATATTCAAAATGACAAAACCTAAAAACATGGAAATTAAGCAAATTGGTATGGCCGAAACGCAACAGTGGTCGTTCAAAATGACTGCTAAAACTCAACAGAGAGAATAGCAGAACTTTGATAGTTGTATTAACTGGTCATTGCCTAATAGGTAACCATAAGAGAAGACTAGTAGTTCCATACTACGATTATTGCAGAAGCTATAATACGAGTACAAAAGAGAAGGAAATTATAAGACACCTCCTTCGTGAGTGGGAAGAATTAGCTAGAAAAAGACTTTACATGCTTGGTAGTGCATTTTTAACAGATGTAGCGGATGTAGCGCATCTTAAACTAATGAAATTAAACTCATTTATAAAAGCCGCAGGATGGTTTAAAGGGATTGCACAGTGTAAAAAAGAAGTTCCAATGGTCTCACAACGGACCTATGACAAGTTTAAGTGTGTCATATTGGCAGCCACCAGAACTACCTACCTACCCACCTATGCTCATCCAGCCTGCCGATACTCTTGTGGTCATCTAGAACACATAAATATAAGGAGCGGGTGACTTAAATGAGTGAAAATGTGCACAGACTGTCAGTTAGAAAGGGTAGGTAAGTGTCAGATCAAAACATTATTAGTAGTTAACGAAATAATTAGATTGAAAATACTAATATTTTTTAATTAGAAATAAAAATTTCATTTATTTTATTACCAAAAATACTAGCAATGGCCACATTTAATTTCCTTTATATGGCTTTTATCATCAGCAAGGCACCCGATGGCATTTAATATATACATAGGCACGCATACATATGTATATAAATATATATATACGTATGAATAAATAAGTGTACGTACATACAAGCACAAATACCATGAAATGCATGCATAAATATCATATTTTTTATGAACTCCTCGCAGTGGTCATTAATTCTGCGCAAACTTTGCCGGTCCACATCCGGCATTATTTAAACTTACTCGTTTGCTTACATTTTCAGTCTTCATTGTATGAAAAACTCAACAGCTCCATTTTTTTATTATTTTCGCACAAAAAAATCACTTAAAATACTTCTGTTTCAGCAAAAAAAATTTTAGTGTAAATAAAATCATTGACCAGCAGCGATGATTGGGTGTCTGACAGCAATCAACAAACACTTGACAAATCAGCCGGCATTTTCAGTTCGCCAGTTGATTGCCAATTGATTTCGGTTTTTTTGCTTCGAAAGGCTAGCTTTATTACAAACTTATTTAAGGTTTTATTTTATTTACTTTGTTGTTTTTTTTTCTTTTGGTATTTCTTCAAACCGCAATAAAATGAGACCTGCGTGATTTATTCATTTATCCGAGCAATTTTTGCTTATTTTTGTTTAAAATTTTTGCAATTTTGCCCATTTGCCTTTTATCTCGTTATTTGTTCTTCCACTGTTACTTTCTGTTGCTTGTTATTACCATTTGCTTGTGCTACTCAAATACCTACTACCGAATTTTTCAGCTTTAGATGAACTGTTCCCCACAGCTAATGGAGAGTAGCAGCTTAAAATGAGCCAATATGGATTATTGCTGATTCACAATCAGTTGCTAAGACTCGTCTCAGCTTCCGGCACTTAATTGTTTGTTTGTTCGTTTTGGCTACAGAGAAATGGTTCCAAAGTAGCGCCATTTAAGCTCCTATTACAATTAGCAAGGCATTTTGTTTGTAGTTTACGTTAGGTCTCGTTTACAGCTCGCAGTACTCAACAGTACTTCACATGAACTTTCGGCCTTTTTCGTCAGCAATAGTTGTTATTTAAAAGCACATAAATGATTAGAAGGTAATAAATGTATGTATAAATAAATGGGCGGTACTCCGCGGTAGAATATAGCTCATATGCGGATATGCGCCTATTTTCAAATTTTCAAAAAATGGTCCTGAGGTAGGTAGGTAGGTATGGTAGCTACCAATATGACACTCTTATGCTGGAAACAGTCACCGACGTAAACGCAGTCCCCTGTCAACTGTTACGATCAAACTAATGAGAACCCCATGTAAATGAAAAATTCCTTCCTTCCGTATCGTAGTATCGTAGATTTTTTCTCAGGATTTTTAAAAACTCCCGTACAACCATGTCAGCTGATTGCTCTCTCATCCCACAGTGTTGCCAAGCAGTATATTTTGCAATCATTTACAAAATAAACTTAGAAAAATTATAATTTTTATTAAAATAACTTAAAAACACTATTGAATAATGTTAATTATAGATAAATGAACTATTTGCGTTTGTTGGTTTTTGGCTTTGGTTTATTAAACAATGAAAAATTGTAACTGATAACGCGGATGTGTGAAAAAGTGTGTAAGCAAAAATATCAATATCAACATTGTGTAGATACAACCAAGCACATACACACACAAACCGATGTATTGTGCAAATATGTAACTACGGGATGAGTTTTGATCAATTTTGTGCTCGTTAGGGGGTGCGGAAAGGGACTACGTACGTCGGCCACTGTTTTCAGCATTAGACCAATCCTAGATCCGTTGTGATATCACTAGAACTTTAAAGAAAATTATATTTTATTTGGATATCTCAATCTGCTACGAGAATACGGACCAAAGTAGAGTTCCGGAAGACTTAAAAGGTTTACTTTTCGACATTGTAGAAAAAGATATTAGAATATTGGTATCACAAGAAAGGAGTATGAGAAAACTTTAATAAACGGCAATATTTTTGAGAAGCGTACCCATCGATTTCTTATATGAAATGCGTGTAAAAATAGCACTTTAATTAAGAAATATTTTCAATTTGCTTGCCCACTACTTAAAAATTCAAATTAATTAAACATGACAGTTCAATAGAATATTACAATATTGGTTTTTAGTGAGTATGAGAAGTGAGTATGAGAAAAATTGAAATAGACATGTTTCTGAACAGGGTTTTCAGATAAAAACTAATTATAATATTAAAGTTGATTTTTAAAACCCCAATTAATTGAGAAATGTTTAATATTTTGGTTACCAACTTTTTAAAAATTCAAATTAATTAAATATATATATTTTTCTTAAATTATTATTTTTTATCTTATTATTTCATATTAAAATATTACAATACGAAGTCGAATAAAATATTATATAACGGGAGCTGTTTGGGACAGCTATAATTAACACATATTTTGATAGATTTGCCACCTACATAAAAAAGTTATATTCGTTAAGTAGTTTAACACAGATAGGGTGGCCACTTACTATAAAAAAAATGTTTATTTTTTAGGTTAATTGTTAAAAACCACTTTTACTTTTCCAATACAAATATGGAAATGAATTAAAAGGTCAAATAATATAAAAAAATTATAATATTTATTATTTTTTATTTTTATTATTTATTAAACTCATAATAAACTAAAAGCTTAATAGCATAAACATGAACAAAGCTTCAAGACTATCAGCTCGCATATTATTTCAATTTCTATTTTTATTCAAAAATAATTCATTAAAAATAAAATAATATACGTTAACTTCATCGTCTAATTTTGCCTTTGAATAACTTTTTTACTAACTAAAAAAATATTTTTAGTGATGGCAATCTTTATGTTGACCTTTATTGCTTGACTGTTTGTATGCTGCAGCTGTGTAATTCACAAGTGTAAAATATGACACTTGACGTACGGACGTTATTGGCAAAATTTATGAATCTTTCGATGGCGTAAAGATAGCACCAATTCTAAATAATTTAGAAATATATGATTTTCAAATTTAAACGATAGGGTGCTCCATTTACCAGTAGGGATTTAATTTGACTACGAATAATAGTGCCTTGAATATTTGGCTGCACATTTTTGTATTGGTGAGAGTAAAGTGATAAGAACATTGATTTTTAGTACCTTCACTTCATGGTTTGATAACAGCAGCAAACTTCTGGCGCATGCTGCTTACAAGCTTTGCACATTCGGCTGTACTTATGGTGGTCCACTCGGGAATTAATTTATATTTCAGGGCTGTTTGCATTGTTACGCTGCGTTCCTTTATCTGACGTTTTAAAATAGCCCGTCTTTGGGGTTAAGATTTGGAAACTGTGTCGGCCAATCTAACAAAACAATTTGATACCTGATTTGTGACAACGAGTTGTTGGAATTGAGTATCATCTAAATTAGTGTCGCCGCAAATGCGTATTAAGGAAGGAAAAGTACAGTTTCTAATACCTTCAGGTACTTTTTACTGTCCATGCGACCCTCGCAAGTGAACATTTCGCCGACACCAGCAGCAGCCATACAGCACCAGATCATAATTCTGCCTCCCCCATGCTTAACAGGGAGTAACACGCAATCTGGATGGTATTCCTCGGAAAACCGTCAATTCACTAACGTCATACCACTTGTGGGAAATGAAAAAAAGTCGTTTTATAAGATTTGTGTTATTTCCTCGAAATTTGACAAGGGAAAGAAGCTATGGTTGTAGATATTTGAAAGCGTTGTAAACTTAGCTTGCCTCAGAGTTCGATTCATCTGACTACAGAACATTCGACAATCTTCCGACAGGGCAGCTGCATGTTAGAAGCGAATTTTTTACGATGCTTGAGACGTTTGCTCCACTTTTTAATTTATTGTGGTAAGATTTTACTTATCAAATCGCTTAATAGTAGATTGGACTGAGCACCGCGAACATTCATCTCATCCTGAGACTTCCTTTCCTCTTTTAAAACTTGAATTCTCACATTTTTGTCTCAATAAAGTTCACTTTTTTAGGCATTTAGATAAAAATAAATAATTTTGTACGCTTAATAATTTTCTACTAAAGATTATTCACACATTGAGTACCAAATTTAAAATGGCAAAATATTTTAAGTATACTCCCAACTTTTTAGACTTGGCTTTTCCCATAGTACAATTTATTGATGTAATGAACATACCATGGACCTTATCAGTGTGGCTTTAGACCTGGGAAGTCTACCATCGACCAAATATTCACAATACGCCAAATCTTGGAAAAGACCCATGAAAGGAGAATCAACACGCACCATATTTTCGCCAATTTCAAAGCTGCATTCGACAGTGCGGAAAGCAGTTACTTGTATGCCGCGATGTCTGAATTTGGTATCCCCGAAAAACTAATACGGCTATGTAAGATGACGTTGCTCAACACCAGCAGCGCCATCAGAATTGGGAAGGACCTCTCCGAGCCGTTTGATACCACACGAGGTTTCAGACAGGGTGACTCACTGTCGTGTGACTTCTTTAACCTGATGTTGGAGAGCATCGTACGAGCCGCAGAACTTAATCGCTCAGGCACAATTTTTTATAAGAGCGTACAATTGTTGGCGTATGCCGATAATATTGACATCATCGGCCTTAAGGGGGTGGTAGGGTTTAGCGCTAAAAAAAAACACTTTTTTTTGAATTTTTTACAGAAATATGGCTTAAGATACTTTAATAAAATCAGTTGCATGTTATTGTACATCTTTTCAATAAGTTTTTAAAAAAAAATTAATAATAAAATATTGACAAATAAGCCCATGACAGAGTTTTTTTGGAGATATGTTTTTCGAGAGGTGCTCTGCGGTGCCAATCGGCATTCGTCGTAGAATTATCTGAAACTAAAAAAGTCGAATTTTTCAGTTAAAGTATGACGTAATGCTCCCCCCTACATTAATAAAATTTTTTTTTTTTTCATTTTTGTAGTTTTGGTGGCAAAAAAACGTAAAACGAGTATTTTTGGCGAAAAATGTGCCAAATTTGAAAAGAATCGGTTGAATAGTTTCGGAGTTGTGATTGGCACCGACTTTTAAGAAGTCGTTTCGAGAAAAACGCGTTTGAAAAAATGACTCTGAAAAATTATCTATGCTCCGCATTCGAGGTAGAGTGCCTACAAAGGCTATAACTTTCAGAGTTCTGCTCCGATCCACTTAAAATTTTGACACAACATTCTTGAAATGATTTACTATAAGATGAGTGAAGAAAAAAAATTTCGATTTTGTGACCCTACCCTCCCCCCTTAACAACCGCGCTGTTAGTTCTGCCTTCTCGAAGCTGGATAAAGAAACAAAGCGAATGGGTCTGGTGGTCAACGAGGACAAAACGAAGAACCTCCTGTCTTTAAACAACGCAATCGCGCATCGGCACCCACGTCACTGTTGACAGTTACAATCTCGAGGTTGTAAAAGACTTCGTGTATGTATATAGAAACCAGCATTAACACCGATAACAATGTCAGCCTTAAAGTCCAACGCAGAGCCTCTCTTGCCAACAAGTGCTACTTTGGACTAAGTAGGCAACTGAGCAGTAAAGTCCTCTCCCGACGAACAAAACTAACACTCTGCAAGGCTCTCATCATACCCGTCCTAACCTATGGCGCAGAAGCTTGGACGATGACAACATCGGATGAAGCGATGCTTGGAGTGTTTGGGAGAAAGATTCTGCGCAAGATTTTTGGACCTTTGCACGTTGGCAACGGCGAATATCGCAGGCGATGGAATGATGAGCTGCATGAGCTTTACGACGACATAGACATAGCACAGCGACTAAAGATTCAGCGACTACGTTGGCTGGGTCACGTCGTCCAAATGGATAAAAACGATCCGGCTCTGAAAGTATTTGATGCGGTACCAGCTGGTGGTAGCAGAGCAAGAGGAAGGCCTCCTCTGTGTGGACAGATTAGGTGCAGAAGGACTTGGCTTCACTTGGTGTGTCCAACTAGCGCCGGTTAACACGAGAAAGAATTGACTGGCGCGCTTTGTTAAGCTCCCCCAAAATCGCATAAGCGGTTATCGCGCCAATTAAGAAGAAGAAGAGAATAAACATACAGTGACACATTTGCCAAAAGCAGTGTTCAGTTTGGTAGCCACATTTGAAATTACTTGTATTTTAGTGGAGTGCCTTATACTATTGGCCAAGGCTGTATGTATGTATATACCTGTATATCCCAACTTAGATCAACCTATCTATCTAACCACAACTAATATTCTGGCCTATTACGAATGTTATTTTAGCAGCTGAAACCAAAAAATGTATGGCTCACATACCAAAAGCTAAATTTACCTTTACAATTCAACTGCAAGTGCAGGCTTTTCATAGTTGCAACTTTTGCATTGAAAAACTAGTATTTATTTATTTATTTATTTATTGAAAAGAGTAATAATTATAAATAATTATTCCACTTAAAGGTAAGAAAAAAAGGAACAAGCACTGGCTGCTAAGGCCTTCGGCTATTGTTTTAAATGGTTAATACTATATATCAAGACGAGAAAATGAAATAATTATATTATACTAGGTTTATTATATGCTAGATTCGAGATAAAAATATATTATATCTATACTGGAGAAGATGAAGATAGTACAATAGAAGGTATGTGGAGTAAACCACTACTATACACACCAGATAACTTAGAAGCCTATAAAGTTAAATTTTTAATTTACAGTAAGAAACGAATTGGTTTATGATATTAATATTATAGTCCGTTGTCTGCTTCAGAAGTTCAGATGGTTTGATATTTCTAAACACCGATGATCTAATATTTTGGATTCCTGAACATTTATCCATGAAGTGCGATACGGTGAATTCGCTAAATCCACAAAACGGGCACGGGGGTTTCGGCAAACCATTTAGCAAATACGAGTGGGTTGAAATTGTATGGCCAATTCTCAGACGAACAACGGTCTTAATATTCCGGCATGAAGAATTTGACGGGTATTGGTTTTTCGATCTCGAGAGATTGAAGGATTTGTAGTGATGTTGGTACTGGTTCCAATTGTTCAGGCAACTTTCATAATTGGTACGCCTTACCAACTCTTTTATATCTTCTGGATGAGTGTATTCGAACATGTACAATGGCTCTTTGGTTGCCTCCTTAGCTCTACTATCGGCCTGTTCGTTACCTTTGATGCCACTGTGACCCGGGACCCACATAAGTTTGATTGAACCTTTTTTTTGTGTGAGCATGTTGCGCATTTTTGTTATTACTGGAGAGTTATTAGCTGGGTTCAGAATAGCCTCGATTGTTGATTTGCTGTCACTGCATATTATATATTGATGATTTTTTTGGGACGCAAAGTGTACCGCCTCAAGTAACGCAGCAGCTTCGGCTGTGAAAATTGAGCAGTAACTTGGTAAAGCTCCAACGGTTATAGTGGTACCTATTTCGTTTGTTACGGCAAATGAAGTACAGGTATCGGTTTTAGATCCGTCAGTAAATAACAGGTCCCAGTCTGATTTCAAAGGAGAAACAGTTTCAAGATATAATTGTTTGAATTCATCGGGGCCAGTAATATTTTTTTGATGATGCATTAAATTATTTATGGCTAAGTAGCTTGGTACGATCCATTCTGGATGAGACGGTTTTTCGACGAGAATTGGTGATATGAGTATGTTCAGTTCTTTGGCTTGATTTAAAATTTCTGAGATCGTTGATTTTCGGCCATTTTTACTTGTATTGTGTTGACATGAAGAAACGCATTCAAACAAAAGCTTGTTTCTGCAATATAGAACTCGAGGAATACACATCAGCGTGTTATTTGATACCCTTTCCACAAGGGTAGGTAGACCAGCTTCCGCTAATATGGCATAAATGGGAGAAGTAGGAAAGGCTCTAATGCTCCTTCTAGCTGCTGCGTGATAAGGCGCTTCTAGGCGTTTGAGATGGGTGTATGCGCAATGTCCGTAAATAGCTAATCCGAAGTCTATCTTAGATAACATCAAAGCTCTAGTTATATTTACCAACGTTTGTGTATGAACTAGACAGTGTTTTGTAGACAAGTACTTAATTATATTTAGTCTTGATAATAAGCTTATTCTAATATGTTCACAATGATGCTTATAAGTTAATTTTTTATCAAATATAATTCCGAGTATTTTTAGGGTGTTAGTGTGAGGAAGAGTGACGTTAGAAAAGCATATTGAGGGGAAAGTACACTTATGTTTACGACAAATGTGAAAAGTGGAGCTTTTGTTAATAGACATACTTGCTCCTGATGATTTCGACCAAAGCTCGAGTTTAGAGAGGATGTCAGTGAAAGAGTTTTTGACCGTTGTTAAATCGGACGTTTTGGAGAAAATCAGCACGTCGTCTGCATAAGCAAAGTGTTCGATATTTGAGTTTAAGGATATGATAGAGCTGACTTCTTTGAACGCTATTATGAACAATATTACAGAAAGAGGAGACCCTTGGGGTATTCCGTTGAAAAGTGGGAGAATGTTAGAATCATTGTTGTTTACACGCACGAAGAATTTGCGATTACATAAGTATGATCTTATGATTTTGTATATTTTTTCTCCGACTTTCCAGCGACTAAGCTCTTCCAAGACAACGTGCGAGCCAATTCTATCATACGCCTTTTCAAAGTCTATACTAAGTACTGAAACATGGTTTCTGTTTGCTAAGGCTGTTGAGGCAAAGTTTTCAAAGATAAGCAGTGGATATATAACGCCTAAGTTTTTCTGGAATGCAAACTGATTTGGACTTAGGAGGTTATTTTGCTGGGCAAACCATGCAAGACGTCGAGCAATGATCTTCTCCAAAACTTTCGAGATGCAAGGCAACAGGGATATAGGCCTGAAATTGGAAATGAGGGAGTTTGGTTTGTTTGGTTTGGGAATCGGGATTATTGCAGCAATTTTCCATGATTGTGGAAATGTTCCTTGTTCTAATATCGAATTGTACAAATTAACAACGCGCGATTTTAAGGCGAATGGCAAATTTTTTAAGATATTGTACGTTATTCTATCAGAACCTGGTGTTTTGCCTGACAACGAAGAAAGAGTTAAGTTAAATTCTTCTAATGTTATGCGAGAGTCTAAACAGAGAGCTTCGTAAGAGGGTGAGGAATTGTGATAACATTTTGGTACTATATTTGACTTTTTACGGCTAAAATCTGGATGAAAGTTTGAACTATGTGAATAGTTTGACCAAGTTATTGCAAATTTGTCGGCGATTTCCTTGGGGGAATATATTGGGCCTTCTGGCGAGTGTATAAAAGGGATGTGGTTACGCTGACAGGAAGAAGTAAGATGTTTTATATCTGACCAGATCTTTTTTGGGCTAGAGGAGGGTGTTATGCTGGCGGTGAGAGTTTCTAGAGCTTGCCTTTTCGACGCTTTTAATTCGCGCCTGAAGCATGCGTTGGCTTTTTTGTATTTTACAAGATTTTCGTTAGACCTAGTTCGCTTGTACTCCGCCCAAGAAGATTGTTTAGTTCTCCTCAGAATGGAGAGCAAGTTTGACCAATATGGAAGTTTCGCAGAGAACTTTTAGGTGCAAGTCTGTGGGATAGATATATTCGCCGCTGA